>NQII01007461.1:48959-94480 GCA_002778355.1 Clitarchus hookeri
GGCTACCTTTTGAGTTGCATGCACCAAGCGGTAAATTCCTAGACCCAGGAAGCAGACAAAAAGAGAGACTTGAGAGAGGTGATAAACCTGTTAATCCATTAGATATAGCTGCAATGGAGCATTATGTAGCTTATCATCACAATAAAGATCTAGCTGAAAGGCAAGTGGCTGATAAGGAAGTGGAAAAGAAGGTATTTAAAAGATTGTTAAGCTCAGATGCTGATCTCAATGAGAGATTGTGGGTTGGTAGTACTGGATCTGGGATGCATATTAAACGTAAGCTGGGCTGGGGAATTAAAATAAAATTTTAAAATATTAGTTATAATAAATGAAAGTAAAAAACATCGCATTTAAAGTTTCTAACGAGGAGCTGGAGGGTTTGAATATTGATTCTTTTCTGACGAATGACCAACAAGAATGCAAAAACAAGAAATTGAAGGAAGGCAAAAGTATGACTATCACAGTCTCAACACCACAGCTTAAGAAAATGTCTAAGGAAATGAAGACTGGAAATGGTTTGACATCTCACAAGGGCGGATTTTTACCTTTAATTTTTGCAGCACTGGGAACGCTAGGGGCATTGGCAGGAGGTGCCTCTTCTATCGCTACATCAGTAATTAATGCTGGGAAGAGAAACCAGGAATTGGAAGAACAAAATAGACATAATTTGGCCATCGAAAAACAAGGTAAGGGGGTGAAGAATGCCAAAAAAAAAAAATAATAATAACTCCACTCAGCAACTTTGATATTAATAAAATGGTTAAAAAATAAAACATTAAAAATTTTGGAGGTGTATTTATGATTGATAAGCTACCTAAAACACCACTCGATAAGGAATGTGGGATTGTCAACCTAGATGTTTAAAAAAACTCTGGAACATACTGGGTCTGGTAGTGGAAACAATCCAATAAAAATTTTTTTTTCGACTCATTTGGTGGAGACTTCCCCCGGGAAATGATTACGTATCTCAGGGGTAATATTATTTATAAGAATAGCAGAATTCAAAATTTCTAAAAAGTAATTTGTTTTCATTTGTGTTTCATTTTTGCTTAATCACTTTTCACATAATTTTAAATTTACAAAAATTATTTTACTATTAATAAACGATGGCTCTATATGTGGAAATGTATTAATTACCTTTTGGGTTAAAGATAAAATTAAAGAACACAGGGATAATGATACAACTACTGAGAAGATCAATCCTAATGATTTTGTTTCCCACCTACAGTTCAGTGACTTTATAACCACACCAACAAGAAATAAAATATCCTTGGATAAAGCCTTTCTTTCCTACTTGGAAGAAGATAATAATATATTTTGTAAACAAAAGGCTTAGAAACGTGGGGAAATCCTATTGCTCCTAATGATTCAGTCAGTTTAAAGTACTATCAGTCCAACAGAATTGACATTATTCGTTTATTAGGAAAATACAGTTCAAAGGACAAATTATTTTACCTGGGTAATAATCAAACACAATACATTTTTATGAGGAGTGGAAGCGTAAATGAAATTATAATTAAATCAGAGGATTATAGGGCAATTAAACATTATATCATAATTTGAAAAGCGTGAACATATATAAAACTTTCGATGTAATGCCAAATTATAGGATATTTTTAAAAATTCCAAAAGCTTTCAGTTTATGCGAAGGTACATTTCCGTTTTTTGAAATAGTCATTGTATATAAATACATTTAAAAAAAAAAGAACAGAGTCTGCATTTTTTAATGGAAAACTTCCATTAAAGGAAAGGAAAATGTGCTGTTAATCTAAGGATTTAAAAAATATTAAATTTGATTACGATACTTGCTGTTATTCAACTTACAGGTCGTATCTATTGTAACAAAACCATATTCATTATCGCAACGTTATGAACAAGTCACCCAAAATTTCTCAAATGGGATATCAACACCGACTAAATCGCTATGAATATGTTTATAATTTGTATAGTTTTGTCTGAACATGCAAAGAAAATTGGCATTGTCTCTTAAAAGCTGTTTAGGCACTTTTGAGTTTATCTGAGCTTAATAGAAGCAATCAATATATTTGTGCCTACAGCGAGTGAAGAAATCTCTAACTTTGTCCTGATATTCAAGTATTACATCATCAAAAACCACAACAGAGTCATTACAACATTCAACTTATGTAACCATTTCTTCATTTGTAGGAAAGAAGTGCGCTATTGTTTAAGTTATTAACTTTGCTGCTATCTCTGAATCTTTCTTTAAAGTGATATATTTTGGCTGGTTCAGACTTTTTGAACACACATATAGATTGCCAAAGAACAACTATCCTGTGGCATATATAAAATTATCAATCAAATGTGTAGTTTTTACACAATTACGAGGACCCACTATCAAACATCTAATATTATAAGGCATTAATTCTGCATGATGTTTTGTCAATAAAGCTTGGTCTGGTATCCTTATTTTTATATCCCAGTCTATGTGTTTCATGTTTCTTGGATTATTCGTTTATTAAATAGATTTTTTTTCTTTTTTCTAATAAATGAGTAAAGTATTCAAGCTAACAGATAACAAACCATTGTTGAAGAAAAGACTACATTATCCTTTAGTTTTAGAGGAGCACTCAGTGGCTTTAGTTCAGTTCTATACAGCATACCTAACACATAACATTACCCCTGTAAAAAATAGGCTCTATCTTAGAGACATGGGTGGTATGGAAACATGAATTGAAATTCCAGTTGGCCAATATAGTTTAAAAGATTGTGTAAAAACTCTAAAGACAATTCCCCCATTTGATGTAGTTCCAATGGGTGGGGGATAAAATAATAGTACATACCTCGAGCTGCATAAGTCAGCAAACAGGGTGAAAGTAAAATTTATGTTTGATTTACAGTTTAGAAAATTGGGTTCGATAGGAGAACATTTGTGTTTCACAGAAAATAAAATCTGGAAGGAAAACAAGTATCATTTTGTAAACGCAATTCCAAAATTAGTTCCCTTTAAAACAATAAATATGCACTGTAATATAGCTAATGGCATGATATTAAAACAATATGAATATAACCAAAGAAAAACTAGAATAATTGCTACATTTAAACGAAGGACAACATTTGGATATCGTGACAAAAGCTATGACGAACCTGCTTATCCATTATTTTTTATAGTGCAAACAACTCAGTTAAGGGGAATAATAGTTGAAATTAAGGATTACATTGGTAAGTTAATAAATTTGGGTTCATTAGAAAGAACTGTGATCTTAGAGATAAGACTGTAGATACTTATTTCTATATTAAAGAAAGAAGGTATTTTAGGTTGGAAGCATTCATATAATCTTTAATGGTTACTTAAATCATTAAAGTTTCACATTAAAAAAATAAAGAATATAGGTTAGGATCGTTGATAAATGCAATTGCATAATATGTATCTGACTTCTACACACAGTGCACATTCTGTTGGTGTAGAAACAGTTATTTCCTCTTACCGACCCGAAATCTACAAATCGCCGTGCTATCTGTGACGTAATATGTGAACCACGATGTAGTCGAGGTCAATGTATACACGCTCTTGACGTTATTCATTCTGCGGGACTCGCAATACAACTTGAATGAAGAACGCCGCCTGGCAACTTGCCAGTTTAGCTTAGTGGTACGACGTCCAACTCTTAACGCAAGGTTCACCGGTTCAAATCTCCGGGCTGAGCGGATAAATTTACAGTGTGGGTGTGAAGGTGCCCGGATCAACACTATTTACCGAGCCGTTCCAAATTTGAGCTAGTAAAATTAATACTCGTACTCTTTTAACGGATGTCTAGGAGTAGTAGATGCAAATATATGGTACCTCTTAAAGCCCAGCAAAAATACTCTCTACAGTATAGAGCTGTGTAATCTCGGATGGTGAAGTGAGAGTGGGTACAAGGAATAAAAAAAACTCGCCCACATCACCACTTCAAAAAAAAAACAAGGCTGGCCGAGTTCCCCGCAAAACTGAGTTTTATTGGCGTAAAAATTAGGCCGTAATAATAATTTAAAAAGTCCCTAGCGAGTCATTAAGTTGGCCGTAGGCCTTTTCCATTATTTTCTTGTAAAATAATAAAGATTGATAATATTTCTATAGAAGGTGTAATGAAAGATTTAGAATAAGAATGAGGTGTTTCATCTTTTTTAACATCTGTAATTTGGAGGTTCATATCTGAACTTGTAATTAGACTTTGTTGCACGAAGTCAGAGCGGTAATGGTGTTTTAAAGATTTTATAATCATTAAAACATTTTAGAGATATGAATACAAATAAAACTAAACTGATGTCTAATTAAACAAAGACATGCATTTACTTTTTACATACAGAATGGAATACCTTTGTGTCTCACCATATTTTTTCATTACTTTATACACAAGACTTGTACCTCCTCAATTAACATCACTTAACAGTTTTGTCCTGAAAATGTATACATATCTGTCTGATAACATAAACATAAAATTTCCTGAAGTAACTACCACTTTGAGACCCGTACTTGGGTTCTTTTATTTCAGCTTGGTTTATTGGGTAGGACTGCCCTATTGTGAAGTCGGAAAGTTTCATAAAATGGCGGGTGCTGTTTAATAAATTTAGCAACTGATCCATGTTTTATTGTTTATTGTACATTATCATTTCTTTAAATAAAAAATGGTATCGCTAGTAATTCTTTTTCTAAACGCAAATTTAAGCAACTTTATTGCGCTGCACGCGCCAGCTCTCAGATTGACATTATCATAATTTATGGTTCTTTTCAAGCAATTAGTTTTAGAAGTGGGTTGAACCCACATGGGTGTTTTTAACTCATTAACTTTTAAAAGTGGTTTGAAAACTGATTAGGTATTTCTAACCCATTATCTTTAAAAAGTGAGTTTGAAAATATGGCTATTTTTAATCCATTTGTTTTTAAAAGTGGGTTGAAACTAGATGGCTATTTTTAATCCATTAGTTTTCAAAACTGGTTTGAAAACGCATGGGAATTTTAACCCATTAACTTTTAAAAGTGGGTTGAAAAAGTATGGCTATTTATAATCAATTAGTTTTTAAAAGTGGGTTTAACATGTATGGCTACTTTTAATCCATTAGTTTTTCAAAGTGGTTTGAAAACATATGTTTATATTTAATTCATAATTTTTTTTAAGTGGGTTGAAAACAGATGGGTATTTTAATCCATCTGTTTTCAAAAGTGGTTTGAAAACAGATGGATAAAATCCAAGGTGCGCCAGAGCTGCATTCGATTTGGCATTTATATCTACTCGTATTAATATCAGACTAAAACTCATTATAAAAAAAAAGTCGTGAGGTAAATGCTTAAAATAAGAAATGTTCTTGTGATAGTGTAACCTCTTATTGCAGACGTGTATGTCGCCATTTTCTGGAATGCGCTTGGCGACTGACGTTTAAGAATGAGAAAATGGAATGAAAGACTGGGGGTTTCCTCACAATAAAAGATAAACCAGAATTATATTAAATTTAATATATTCCGTTAGGAAATTAGCGGTTAGTATAAAGAGCTCGTTTGTTTATTCAATATCAATCTGCAAACCATTATTCATACGTTTTTATTCACTTCTATAAAAACCATTTCCTTTATAGTGTACGTTTGTGTCGTAATACTAACGTTGCAAGGCGATAAATAAATTATGTAGCCTAAATTACTTTCTTAAATATCAACTAGTTGATATTTTTGTTGCTCTTAGCCTTGTTTTTCCGGGGATCTCCCGTTTCCCCGCAATTTCATTCCGACACTGCTATATACTCACCTCGCTAAGCCCTCATAGGCTTTCAAGACCTCGATGTTAAAAGCCGCCCTGATCTCTTCACACTCATTTTCATAAACTGAAATGTGTTAGTCAATTTGTTATTTTCACAGCATATTGCCGAGCAAGGAAGATCTGGGTGGCAATGATTGAACAGAAAAGCCAATCAAAATACTTGCTGCGGTGTTTTTCAGTTAAAGATTGTGACACGATCAGTGATCATTCTCTCTCTTTTCGAAGTTATACAAAAAAAATATATACACCTCGAGCATGTTGCCAGCATGTTGCAGACTGTGGATACTTACTAACATTTTGCTCCTATCCAGGTTTAAAATGATTTTCATGAGATCTTAGATAAATACAGAAATGTAGCAGAGGCAGAGTTCACTGATATTTGTACTGATATTGAAGAAATGTGTGAAGAGATCGATATTACTTTTAAAATTCCAAGTTAAGCAGGAAGGCATTCATACCACAGTTAATTGTGAGAAAGCAAACAATCAGAAATATTTTAGAATTACTCTATTAATTCCAAACTTACAGCGCCTCATCACATCTTTCGCGAACAAATTTGAAAAGAGGCAATACAATTTCCATTAAAGGAAATATTTCCGTGCCTCTTTCGATGTAGAAGTATTAAAGCGCTATGTATTGGTGTTAAATAAATTGGGAAAATTCCTGGATACGTATTATATTTAAGCAGAAATCAGAACATGATGCAATATATGGGAATGAAGTACTAGTAGGAAGAATATTCTAAACTCTATTTTGATCCCCAATAGTATACTTTTCTGAAAGTGAAGGAATTAGTAACATACTTCTTCTTGAAACCACAATATGAAATCATTTGTTCAAACATGAATTTTGTTATCAAAAATTTATATTGGAATAAATTTGGATTTAAAACGGAGACTCTCTCACTATCGTTTAAATTGTACAAATTTGCCTGTGTAAAATATTTAAATCTTTCCGCAATTACATATTTCGTTAATCAAGAGATGCAATTATCTCTGGAATTTCTATAACACGGAATGATTTTTTAATAATCCACTGTCTGTATTCTTATTTTCCTTCCGATTTTATAATATCCATAAAATGTCCTGTGCACTTCTAAGGCATTAATTGTTACCTAACAGGTATATGTTATGTAACAGAATCTGCGAAAAACCAATCAAAATAACTTGCTAATAATAAAACCTTTGCAGGTACCTCCACATAATTCATAATTTGCGCTGTGTTTTATTACAATTACAAGCATAACGGCCTTCTACCCCCGCCTCTATTAATTTTAAGATGAGCGCCCTAGGAGTGTATATAGTAATTTAGTTACACTACAAATTTATTAAGTTGAAAAGGTCCCAGAAAATTAAAACCAGTAGAAAAAATTGTTCTGATTTAAATTAATTTCATCTTGATGATTATTACAGTTTACTAGTTTCACTGATTTAAATTATGTCTCGTTGTGAAGTTTTAACATATTGGGTACGTGTAAACAATATATATTTAAAATTTTGTAAACCGGTTTAAATGCACACAACGCTATTATTACACGAAAGCATGTTGGCAAAACGATTAATGTTCATTTGTTATTATATTTTTATGTTTCACTGTTAAGTGATAGCTCGGAATAATATGTACAGTGGCCGCTTGACGAAACTGTTATGGACTTTATATTTCGTGGCGTTCTACATTCATATTCACTTCCCCGTTTATTTATGAAAAAGAAACCACATTTATTGGTTTAAATTATTACACAAATACATTTCATGAAATTCGTTGTGTACAAATATCAAATTATTCAGCTCAAATACAAGTAGACAAAAAAACGAAACATCGGTTTACATCATACATAAGGACATGAAAATGAAAATGAACCACACACTGATAACCCGTTCTTTCGACTGATTTGCCAGTCTATAAGAACCTCGTAACTGACATTCAGAGACTATTATTACACACACAGATATAGCTGTTTTAGATTTTAATCATAAGCAATTAATGTAATGTGATAGTTGGCCACATGTGTAGCTAAATAAGCATTCGTGTTAACAGTTAACAATACAATAGGTTAGCGTAGCTGCACTAAGAGAACCACGTAAGTTACCAAGGATCACATGAGAGAAAAATGTGGCGCAATCCAAGCTAAGAAAAAACATGCACTGAAAACCATTGGCATTTCAAGCACCTGCTGGTAAAATATCTCCATCTCTTTAATGGCGGCTGGTGTCAGGCATCTCTTAAGACTTAACTTCTGCAGCAGCAAAATTGTCTTCTCTCTCTTGTCGGATACATACTGCGGCACAAAAGTTGTCAGTGTGATAATTGAGATAGCACTGACACTCCACAGTAGAATGTTTGGTATACATGTATAGTTAATGTGCTTCTTTTTCTGAGTGGTTTCCACCAAAATGTCGATAATTAACTTTACGTGCCATGAAAGAAGCGTCATGCTTGATAATATAGCAACAAAAATCTGAAAGCCTAAGTTGGTGTCTATCATAATCATTGTTTCCCGAACGTAATGGAAGGTTTTCCTCAAGCGAATCAAAAAACTGGCAGTTCTGTCGTTAGTTATTGCATGAAGTGTTCGAGGTACATTCCGGCTTGCAGGATGAACCCCGACTCGGTTAGACATTGGAGTGAAAATACTGTCAGCCATCGAGCTCATCTGAGAAAGACTAACAGTTGTCATCATGCATGTATCGTCATTCATAGACATACCTTGCTCGCAGAGATCCTCAATTTCTCTTTTTATGTAATCCACTGCCTTGCCAAGCAGCATAATAAGGTCCAAATATAATACACTTCCCTGTGTAATAATCAAATTTTTAATGATGTACATTAAATACCAGTTATTTGAAACCTTGTAGTGAAATATTACATTTGTGGAGTAAACTAAAGTGTGGAATATTGCATTCAAACAGAGCTGTATCCAGATAAATGCGCTTACATGTCGATAGTCGATCCAGGATGTGGGAAGGATCACTTCATACATTTGGCGTATTCTTCTGAAGATCTCACTGAGTCTAGAGCTTGCACATGTGATCAGTGTGATGACGGCGCACCCAGTTCCCAAACTAAAAGCAAGCCAGAAAGTGATCATGCGCATGATATAACTGTTCTCTGCTTTCTGAGGTTAATTGTAGTAATTACAAAGATAACTTCCAACAATGACCAGAATTATGTAAGCAACGGTCTGTATAATACCGCCCACTTGTGTTCTGTAAATGTGAATGTGGTCTCTTTGCAGTTTTCTAATTGGCGCCATGCCCAATGTCTTCAGAACTGCAAACAACGGCTTCACAGCAGAACAAATGCATTTCGGGTGATATTTTATCTTCATTGTGACCTTCCTGCAATGTCGTTGGTGGCGGAGCATACGCATCTTATTTTTGCTACAAGCAATTTCAAAAACAACAACAAAAATTACTCAACTTTGATTTATATAACTGGATTACAAAAAATCTCACAGCTTACGAAGATCTACTAGCGACCGACTTGTAAGGAAACTGGAGTGAAACTGTGCACAGCGCTTCTCAATTATCGGTTTTCCAAAGTGCTTTAACACAATAATAATTGAGTGAGGATGTGGCAATCATGTTAATGTGTCAGGCTTGATAGTAAATATCGATCCTCTTAGTCGCCATTCTTCTCCCCTGTCAACGTCATCATTATATTTATTTTGAAATTTTAAATTTTGTAGTAGGACTATAGTAATTACGTTCACAAATTAAAATGATAGTTTATAAATATGACAATCATATACATTACCACCATTTTATTTTCCGTAAAGATATTATTATTTTCATATTATAAATCCAACAAAATTAAATATAATTGTAGTATTCTGGTTAAGAATATAGAATTATTTTAATCTTAATTATGAGATATATAAAACAGGATATTTGGAATGTGAATTATCACTTTCTGTGTATATTCATTTCTTTCTGGGCCACAGTAGTGTAGTATTTAGTTTACTCGTCTCCCTCATAGGCGAACCGGGTTCGATTCCAGGTGGTGTTGCCTACGGATATTTAAATGTGGGAATCTTGCCAGACGATGCCGTTGGTCGGCTTGTTATCTCAGGGATATCACGTTTCTTTCTCCCTCTAATTTCGGCGTTACTCCATCCTCACTTGATTTTAACCAAATAAGCACTATACGAAATAGGAAAACGTTTGTTTCAAACTCCCGGTAGGCGATAGGTATTTTCCGACACAAAAAGTTGTAAAAATTTTTTTTAACAAATATTTTTCTTAATAATTAAGATAAGGAATTGAATGTTAATTACTTAAAAAATTTTTGCTTGCCAGCTGCTTGTATGGTCCATACGGTATAAGAAGGCCACTTTCTGACCGTCAGTGAGTGACAATTTTATATATACGAAACAAACAAAGTACCATTTAGAAAATCCTTTATCAGCTGATGCACGAACGAACAAAAGTTAAAATTACGTTCGCTATTCTGAGTGCACTACCGATGCACATTATAAAAGCAGAAAATCCGCGAATAAGAAAGAATTCTTAGATTTATTAATACATTTTATTTTACAAGGTCACAAAACAATGGTTGTTAGTGTTAAAAATTTAACTTCGTGATAATGTAGTTACGTATAGATGTTCAAAAATGAAATGTACAATAGAACGATCCAACATGCATACATTTCTGAAGTTGTGATAAATTCAGAAAAATTTTTCATGTCGTATCATCCCTCTCCAACCTCGCTTTCAACACGTCCTTGATATTAATTCGAAAAGCATGCAGAAATATTGCATAATATTGTTGAATTACTTTTTCTGATAATTTGACGAAACGACACGAATATGAAATATATTTTCAGCCCGTAATATAAGAACTATCTTCTCAAAAAATACGCTATCTGCTGAGCAAAAAATGTTTGCTCAAACTTCGCCGTGACGTGCTGTACGCGCTATCTGTAGGATATTTTGCAAGTTATTACCAGCCAGAAATGAACCGCTTTCCTACGCGATATATAACGAATTTACAAACAGATGCCAATAGTCATAATTTTCCTCGAGCTCTGCTTAATTTTTAAAGTAACATGTATTTCATGTACAACGATTTGGAGTACAAGTAATATATATTCTGACGGTAATCGTTCGTCTACGTAAATTATACACCATATTGTTCTCTGGAAACCCATATCCTTGATTCCGTAGAAAGTGAGACACGCGTGAATAGTTTTTAAGCAATTCTAACGTTATTCCACGTCACATATTTCAAACTCGAATGTATAAGCTATAGAATCCAAAGTGTGATAATAGATACAACAGACCGTCTCGCAAATGTTAACCCAAATTCACTATCTCGTACAAATTAAAAAAGTGTTAGCAAATATTCAATTATTTGCAACATTTTATATTTTTACTTTTATAACCTATTTATTTGTTTAGGCAGATGTCATTCAAAATATCTAAAAAAAATTTTAGCATTACAGTAAAGTGAGAAGTAGATTAGCTGACAGTGTATTGATAAAAAAAACAAACCGACTTGACGGACCAGCTGATGGCGGAAGGATCCGTAGTCAGATGTAAATAGCGGCGCTACTTTGGCTGAGCTGTGAAAAAGTGGCATTCTTATATGGTACAGAATATAACATAGTCGGTGATACAGTGAAAAATAAAGTATAACCAAAAGACGTAAAGCACTTAGGTAATGAGGGTATAAATTTCGGCTATAAAACGATGCACTTTTTTTCATATTTTAAAAAACTTACAGGTGTCAACATAATGATCTGCAGTATTATTTGTTGCCATATCTTTAACTAATTTAAAACCAAACATTTTGTACAGAGAGTGTGCGGATATTTGGGTAGAAATTATCATCGTTGTCTTTAGAGCCGACGGTAGTGAAAAAAAGTGAATGAGGAGCAGTAACAGAATGAAAGAACGGGGGAAATGGGAAACCCCTGAGGAAACTCGTCAACCACCGGCATCGTTCGGCATGATTCCCACATGCGAAGATCCGCGATTAACCTCACAAGGAATCTAACCCGGTTCATCTACGTGGAAGGCGAGTAGTCTGATTACTAGACAACCGCGTCCACACAAATGATGCTAATAGCATTTCTAAATAACCCTTTATGTAGGTTTCGTTCAATACTAATGCGTTAGAATCCATTCTTGAAACACGTTAAGTTGGAACGCTAGTTACGGGCAGGTAGCGGCAAGTAGTACACCTATCTGCCGCTAGGTAAACGCAGCGTCGAAGGAGCTATGGCGTCAGTTTGTCTGCATGTTTCGTAGACGCGCACTTGGCTCTCGTCATGAATATGAGTAAGTGTCTACTTGATCACCCCCTAATCTTAAAAACCGCAAAATGCCCATTTCCGAGAGCAGTCAGATGACAGATATCATGCCAGCAAAGCAAGACTCGTAGTGATACGGACTCCTAGTCAGTGTTTGTTGCCATTCTTAAAGAACAATAAATACTATTATTAAATATTGCAAAATTAACAAGTTCAAAAATTTGTTCTAGGGGTACGGAAGGGAGGCGCGCCGATAAGGTATGTATTTCCGCCGCATTTTTAACTCTTCTTAAAAAATGTTCTTTGTTTAAATTCAAACAACGAGAACAAAGGGAGTATGATCTGCTCTAATATGTACTAGAAATGTCATTCCGTTTGATAGTAAAAAAAAGTTATAAAAAAAAGTGCCATATCGGTATAATTAAAATTTTCAACAAACTGAAAATATAGTATGTTATTTAGCATGAAATGACTGGGGAATATGGTATTCCTGGTATACTTTATCAGGTTTTTAATAATACAGTTTCATAAAGAACTGTGAATGGCATTTTAATTTGTTGGCTTCGATACACTAGCACAACTACCCGATGCATCAGAATATTACTTAAACATTAAGAAAACATAAGCAAATGATATTTTATATTAAGTTTAATTTTTTACCCACACTCTATAGTATACCGAATTGATATTCTATATATTTTATAGTGAAATAGTTGGTTTAAGGTTGTCGGATCCGCGACAGATAATGATCTTTATTTTACCTGAAATTGTTCAATACATATGCATTGATGCCATTTTCCTCGAATAAAAACATTTCTAGCTCAGAACACGAGCGGGTTTAATTATTTAATTATCACCTATAGACTCTTCTAATACACTCACACGTATTACTCAGTATAACCTGCTGCATTTAAAGTCAAACACACAAGTTATGTTAATAATATAAATCATTTTATTAAAAGCGCCCCCCAGGTAGTTGGGGTTTTTAAATCGGCCAGGGACAAAATGTAACAAAACTGCTTCATCCTAGGATATTTCAGCTCACTTCCCTACACTCCGCCATTCTGTGCTGTCATTCACCGCCCCAAACAACCACACATGGTCCTCCCACGCGTACTGTACTTACGCCCTGTGAAGGCAGCTCATGTGGTCCACAGGCAGACAGTTTTCGCCCCACTCTGTCGTCAGGAATACAAGCTGAGAGGCACAGATGGTGGGTCAGGTGGTGTTCCTTTTAAGAGCGGGGAGGTGGGGGAGGGGCTGAGCTAGTTTTAAATTGGTTTTCAATTTTAAAAAATATATATATAAAAAAAATCCACAAATATATATAATAAAAAATCTAATAATTGAAGAAAAATTTAAAAATATTGAAAACCCAAATGAAAAATAAGAAAGGTTACAGACATTATCAAAACTTGTTTGATACTAGATATGAATGCTGGTTTTGTTGTTATAGATGATTTAAAAAATTATGGTCTTCGGGAGGCTGATTAAGTTACGCCTACTACTCTGGTTCGCCCTAGTTTTGACCAGAGCTGGCCACACACCTCATACATTGAGCGCCAGTAAAGTGTACTAATTGCTTGCAACGTTTCTTCACAAACATCACACGATGAAATAGCCGGAGAATCAGTGCGAGGTCGTACCCTTACTTGCAGTGGAGCAAAGACTGATGTGACAGGCTGGGTTGTCCATGAGCAGTGACTCGGGTTGCAGGTACTCACAGATACCTTAAACGCGAGTTTAATTGCCACTTGCAAACAACAATACAACATGATGTACAGAGATCGCGACACTACATACAACACGCCAGTCGTGAGACTGGTGGGCGCTTCACTCCTTCGCCGATACACCTACACGTAAATTAACTGATGTAGCAAGAGTTGTTAACATATATAAATACGGGCCCGGAGCCCAGCTTAAAAAAATATATACCCGGCAGCCTACACCCGGCCTAGTGATTTGACCCAAGTCTGTCGGGCTGCAACCAAATTTGCAAACTCACTTGAAGGGACATGGGAAATTCAGTTTTTGATTAACGGGTTACGAATGAAACGTATAAATCTCGCACGTCCAATATATGCAATTACACAGACCCAGGCGTACCATAACGACCACGACAGAGACACATCAATGGCAATTTCTGTCGCAACCGACACGACACACGTGATATAATATTTATTCCTGCCGTGGATAAACAGATTTATCAAACTATTAATAACCTGTGAAGTTATTTTTAATAAAAATACACAATGTTCACAAACATTGATTCAGTAATTTTAGGTATTTTACGCAGTAAGATAAATAAATTAACACTTCGTTCAGCAAAAAGGCAACACGCTATGTCATGATGCCACTACCGCCATCTTCCAATGTTTAACTATTTTGAAGTCACATTGAAATAATATAATAAGTACTGAAACATTTAAATCTAGTTTCAGTTATAAATCACGAATTCAGAAGTTAAATTTTTTTGTTTTGCTGTAAAAATTATGAAATATTATAAAATTAAAAACAAGTATTATTTTCCTGCTAGTACTTCTGCTACGAAACATAGAGAGAGAGAAAAAGAGAGGAAGAGAGAGACAGACAGAGACACAAGTTCCGCTCTCCTAATGTTTATTCCACTTAGGTTACGAGCAAAACTAGATTTCTAATGGGAGAGTTTGGCGTAGAGTTAAATTCCCGCCGCAAAGTGCGCATTGTTCCAATAAGTAACTTTAAATTAAAAATTTTATGCTATGGGAATAATAAAAGAAAAAACTTTTTTTTAGTAACGAAGCTATTTTGTATTTGATTTGTGATTATTATCGTTTTCCTCTGTTTATTATTTAAAATAGTTAAAAAGTTGGTTTTTTGCCGCTTACCTATAGGCGAAAATCTTTTGTTGCCTAATTTTTAACATTCATATTCCCAATGTGAGTATAAAATAAATTTAAGAATAACACAATGTTACAAGTGCCTAAGCACCGTGTTTTGCGCTGATATTCTTAACAGTAACAACAAATAATGTGTCTACCAGTGTTACCTAAAAATTCCAAAATTTCCGCAGGAAACGTTTAATATGCAAATACCTTACAAAAACATGTTATGCCATAATTTTAAATGATATATATTTCTTACAATGCAAATGCAACAGATCTCACCTCTCTCTCTATTTTTAATTCATACTGCACACGAAAAAATTTTTTTCAGTTATAAAAGATACCCAAATAATTATTTATGTAAATAAAAATATAATACTTAAAAATTAATTGCTGCAAATTTTATCGCTATTGAAATGCTTGCAGACTTTTCATTATCAACAATTTTTACTTGGTGCGCAATTAAGCATTCATATAATAAAAACTATAATAATTAATATAAAAAAATCCAATATTTTCTTCTTTGCGTGTATTACAAGAGACAAAAATGTGCGACATAACCAACTATTTCATTTGTATTTTCACAAGCTACGTTGGTGCGTTTTGTCGAAAAAAGACATTCGAAAAAAGGTTTGAGTGACGTAGCTCTCATCGCTGAGGCTCTAAAAAGGTGCTCATATCTACGCGAGACTCTCACAATTTGTTTCAAGAATAAATTATTTTAATTTTAAATATTTTTAATTCTTTAATTTTTAATTTAAAAAAAATTTAATTCTGATCTTTAACTGAAAAGCTACCCGAAGCTCTCAAAACTGTCAAGTCAGTACAGGTCATGTTAGCTGAAGAATGTTAACAAATAGTCATTTAAGACATTTGCTAACTTATAAGCATAGTTGAAAATAATTCCCGAACCGTTTAAGGTGTTTGGGCCAAATTCGTAACATAGCCCTCGACACGAACAAGGATAATAATCAAATAGTCATTTAAGGCATATGCTAACTTATTACCATAGTTGGCCATAATTTCCAAACCATTTATGTTGTAGGCGTGAAATTCGTAACAAAAGCCTCGACTGCAACAAGGAAAATTAACAAATAGTCATTTAAGCTCTACGCTAACTTATAAGCATAGTTGACCATAATTCCAGAACCGTTTAAGATGTAGGTGCCAAATTCGTAACATAGACATTGACTCCAACAAGGATGAATGACTGTTGTACTGACCAGGATGGTCTGGTCTTGTCTCTAACTATCTAAAGTTACATAGAGTATCTGACACCTGTGCAATATGTGCTGGCTGGTTGGTAAGTACATATAACTTGTTTACATTAGATTTTTTTATATCGGTTTGTGATGGTATGTGGCAGTGTTGACCTTATCGTTCCCCATACTTTAGACCCTGTCATAGTATTTTACTTTAGTTTAATTCTTCATATTTGTTTGTTGCTTGGCTGACTTTGTATGTCTCTGTAGCATAGCACAGCCTTTGGATGTATGTGAGAACGATCGTTTTACTATATTTTGCTGTACTATCCGAGGCTATAAAGCTAGCTTTTTTTTCAGACACATAATGTTGTCTAGCATCGCGTGCTGTACAATGTTCGTCGCTTGTACAATACATGATGGTGGGTGATATTAAATACTTTCCTTTTATTTTTTTAAGACTGGTTGTATCATCATTTAGAGAGTGTATTTTTTTTGGTATAACATAATGTATAGTGTTACTCACATGTGCAATATGCTTCGGTCGGTTGGAGTTTATAACTATTTACATTAAAATTTTATTTTCAATATATAATTATCTATATATATATACACAAACACGCACACAACCTCCGCGCTAGAATTATATATATATATATATATCAACGACATATTCTCTTGCATGACTACTGGTTTGCACAAACTGTGTTTAGTAGCAAGAAAAGGAGGACACATCCTTTTACAAGTCGTTTAATGAAACATGACATTAACTTTGGTGATAGATAGTGTGAGAGACGAGTCATACAGTCTCATTAAACACTATTATTCTAGCACGGAGGTTGTGTGCGTGTTTGTGTACATGTTACTTGTAGTTTGTGTGTATGACTTGCTCATGGCTGTGACCTTCAGCTTACATGGTACTTGAATCTTGTTTATGGTTTGTCCCACACCCTACATATACGTTGACTGCAGCCTCTAGAGTATATAGTGATGGCTATCATTTCGATAATTTGCTATTCAGACTACGAAGAGTGAACGTTGTCTAAGGAGAATGGTTCTTCATCTTTGTCAATGAAAAATAATCGCCAAAGCTATTTGTTTCCTTACTGTAAGACAACCTTTTTTTCTCAAAGCTGCCATGCTTGTCGAGCATGGGACTTGTCATCGCTAGGATATTAGGTTAAAGGATGCTGGAAGGTGTATGAGAAACCCGAAGAGTAATGGTACAACATTTGATATTAGTCTTTCAATCAAGTCATTAAAGTCGACATAAAATAAGCGGCTAGACTTTCCCATCATTCTTCACAGAAAGTTCACGATGCATGCCTACATGTATGTTCTTCCACGATTATTAGGTTGTAAGATACATCTGAGTCAGGGTACTAGGTTCGAATCTATGTTTCTTCTGGCCCAAATTCAAATAGCTCTTATCTTGAGCAACTCGTTTGTGCGTATCTTTGTACATGTATATGTATGGGTGTGTGTGTCTGTGTATGTATGTTTGGGTACATGTGTGTTTGTGCACGTGTATGTTTGGGTAAGTGTATGTGTGTGTGTTAATGTATAATTTTTGGTAAGTGCGTATTTGTGCGTGTATATGTTTGGGTAAGTGCATGTTTGTGTTCGTATATGTTTGGGTAAGCGAGTGTTTGTGTGCGTATATGTTTAGGTAAGTGCGTGTTTGTGCGATATATGTTTGGGTAAGGCCGTGTTTGTCCATGTATATGTTTGGGTAAGTGCGTGTATGAGCTAGTATATGTTTAGGTAAGTAAGTATTTGTTTGTGCGCCTATATATTTAAGTAAGTGCGTTTTTGTGCGCATATATGTTTCGGTAAATGTGTGTGCGCGCATATGTGTTTGGGTGAATGCGTGTTTGTGCAAATATATGTTTGGGTAGGTGTGTGTATGTGTGTGCAAATATGTTTCGGGTAAGTGTGTGTGTATGTGTATATGTTTGGGTAAGTGCATGTTTATGCTCGTATATGTTTGGGTAAGTGCACATGTGTGCACATATATGTTTGGATAAGTGTGTGTTTGTGCGCGTATATGTTTGGGTAAGGAGTGTTTGTGTGCATATATGTTCGGGTAAGTGTGTGTTTGTGCACATATATGTTTGGGTAAGAGTGTGCACACATATATGTTGGGTAAGTGCATGTTTGTGCACATATATTTGTTTGTGAAAGTGCATGTGTGCATGCATATGTGTGGGTAAGTGCATGTTTGTGTGCGTATTAGTTAGGGTGGGTAGATAAGGTGTTCTGCGCCACCCTTTATATTAAAATGTTCGCATCATTGAAGTTTANTTCGATGTTGCTCTTTGTTAGGGTGCCTGCATCGCCACAGTGTTTGGTGTCGCTCCTTATGTTAGGCCTCGTGCATCGTTGAAGAGTTCTGCGTCACCCTTTATGTTAGGGTCCGTGCGTTGTTGAAGTGCTCGGTGTCATACTTTATATAAATTAAAATGCACTTGCCGTTGAAATGTGCTGCTGTGTGCTTTATACCTCGTGCGCTTCGCCCTAGTGTTTGGGTAAGTGCGCGAGTATGCATGTATATGTTTGGGTAAGTGTGTGCGTGTTCGCATATATGTTTGGGTGTGTTCATGCATGTTCGTGTATATGTTTGGGTGTGTGCTTGTTTATGATTGGGTAAGTGTATGTGTGGGGGCATATATGTTTGACCCTTCGTCACAGTATTCAGTGTCACCCTATATGTTAGGATGCGTGCAGTGCAGAAGTGTTCAACAACAGCATTTAAATTAAATGTACGGATCGATGAAGTGTACGGTAAAGCCCATTTATGTTATGTCTCGCGTGCTCCGTCGCAGTGTTCGATGTCTGTCTTTGTCAGGGTGTGTGCGTTGTTGATGTGTTCAGCGTCGTCCTTTATATAAAAAATGCCTGCATCATTGAAATGTACGGTGGTGTGCTTTATGTTATGCTTCACTCACTTCGCCAAATGTTTGATGTAACCCTTTATGTTACGGTGCATGCGATGTTGAAATGTTTGGCGTCACACTTTATATATTTAAATGTTCGCATCGTTGACGTGTATGGTAGCATCCATTATGTAATGCCTCACTCGCTTCGATGCAGTGTTTGGCACCATCCTTTATGTTAGGGTACATGTATTGTTGAAGTATTCGACGTCACTCTTTATATTAAAATGCCCGCACCGTTGAAGTGTGCAGTAGCAGTAATTTATGTTTTGCTGCGCACTTCGTCGCAGTGTTCGACATCGCTCTTTGTTAGGACGCGTGGAACATTGACGTGTTCTGCATCACTCTTTAAAATTAAAAATGCCCGCATCGTTGAAGTATATAGTGGCACACTTTAAGTTATGCTTCGCGTGCTTTGTCGCAGTGTTTGGCGTCATCCTTTATGTTAGGGTGCATGAGTTTTTGAAGTGTCCGGTGTTACCCTTTATATTTAAAAAATGCCCACTCTGTTGAAATAGATGGTGGTGTCCTTTATGTTATCACTCACATGCTTCGCTACAGTGATTGGAATCACTCTTTATGTTAGGGTCCGTGAGTCATTGAAGTGTTCGGTGTCACCCTTTATGTTAAAATATCTTCATTGTTGAAGTGTATGGTAGCTGCTTTATGTTATGCCTCCGTGCTTTGCTGCAGTGTTTGGCGACACCCTTTATGTTAGGGTGTGTTAGTCGTTGAAGTGTTCAATGTCTCACTTTATAATAAAATGTCTTCATTTTTGAAGTGTATGGTAGCATCCTTTATTTTATGCCTCATGCGCTTTGTCGCAGTGTTCGACATTGCTCTTTGTTAGGGTGTGTGGGTCGTTGAAGTGTTCGGCATCACCCTTTATATTAGAAATGCCTGTGTTGTTGTAGTGTATGGTGATGTGCTTTATGTCATGCTTTGCGCGCTTTGTCACAATGTTTGGCATTGCTCTGTGTTAGGGTGCATGCATCGTTGAAGAGTTCAGTGTAATCCTTTATATATTGAAATGCTAGTGTCGTTGAAGTGTATGGTGGTGTGATTTATGTTATGCTTCGCCTGCTTCGTTGCAATGTTTTGTGTCACCCTTGATGAAAGGGTGCGTGAGTCGTTGAAGTGCTCGGCATCAAAACTTATATATATTAGAATGTCAGTGCTGTTGAAATGTGTGTCGGTGTTCTTTATACCTCACACACTTCGCTGTAGTGTTTGGGTAAGTGCGTGTGTGCATGTATATGTTTGGGTAAGTGCGTGTGTGCATGTATATGTTTGGGTTATGTGTATATGTTTGGGTGTGTGCATACATGTTCGTGAATATGTTTGGGTGTGTGGTTGTTTATTTATAGGTAAATAAATGTGNTGAATATGTTTGGGTGTGTGGTTGTTTATTTATAGGTAAATAAATGTGTATGTACGAATATGTTTGACAATTCGTCATAGTGTTCAGTGTCACACTTTATGTAAGGGTGCATGCATCGTTGAAGTGTTTGGCGTCATCCTTTACAATAAAATTTCTGTGTTGTTGAAGTGTGTAGTAGCATCCTGGGGGCATATGTGATCGTAGTGTTTGGCAGCACTCTTTATGTTAGGGTGCGCGACGTTGAAGTATTTGGCAACATACTTTATATTAAAATGCATGCTCTGTTGAAGTGTACTGTAGCGCCCTTTATGGTGCGTGCGTTTCGTNACATACTTTATATTAAAATGCATGCTCTGTTGAAGTGTACTGTAGCGCCCTTTATGGTGCGTGCGTTTCGTTGTAGTGTTCGACATTGCACTTTGTTAAGGTTCATGCATCGCTGCAGTGTTTGGTGTTGCCCTTTGTGATAGGGTGTGTACGTCGTTGAAGTGTTCGGCATCATACTTTATGTTAGAGGGGTTTGTGCATGATTAAAAAGTTTGGTGTCACACTTTATATTACCATGCATGTGTCATTGAAGTTTACGGTAGCAGCCTTTATATTATGCCACATGCGCTTCGTCGCAGTGTTTGGCGTTGCTATTTGTTAGGATGCTTGAGCTGCAGCTGTGTTTGACATCACCTTTTATGTTAGGGTGTGTCCATTGTGGAGGTATTCGGCCCCCTCGTTTATAGCAAAATGCATGTGTCGATGAAGTGTACAGTAGCGCTCCTTTATGTTATGCTGCACACGCTTTGTCATAGTGTTCGATGCTGCTTTTGTTTGGATGTGTGCATCTTTGAAGCGTTCGGCATCACTCTTTATAATAGGATGCATTTGCTGTTGAAGTGTTCGATATCACCTTTATGTTAAGGTGTGTGTGTTGTTGAAGTGTTCGGCATCAACTTTATATTAAAATGCTTGCGCTGTTGAAGTGTACAGTAGCGCTCTTTATTTATACAGTGCATGCTAGGGTGTGTGCATTTTTGAAGTATTCGGCATCACTCTTTACGTTAGGGTGATACGTTGTTGAACTGTTCAGTTACTCTATATATATTAAAATGCCTTCTTCGTTGAAGTGAGCTGTGGTGTGTATTATGACCTGCGCACTTCGTCGCAATGTTTGGCGTTGCTATTTGTTAGGATGCTTGAGCTGCAGCTGTGTTTGACATCACCCTTTATGTTAGGGTGTGTCCATTGTTGAAGTATTCGGCCTCCTCGTTTATAGCAAAATGCATGTGTCGTTGAAGTGTACAGTAGCGCTCCTTTATGTTATGCTGCACACGCTTTGTCATAGTGTTCGATGCTGCTTTTGTTTGGATGTGTGCATCTTTGAAGCGTTCGGCATCACTCTTTATAATAGGATGCATGTGCTGTTGAAGTGTTCGATGTCACCTGTATGTTAAGGTGTGTGTGTTGTTGAAGTGTTCGGCATCAACTTTATATTAAAATGCTTGCGCTGTTGAAGTGTACAGTAGCGCTCTTTATTTATACAGTGCATGCTAGGATGTGTGCATTTTTGAAGTATTCGGTATCACTATTTACGTTAGGGTGATACGTTGTTGAACTGTTCAGTTACTCTATATATATTAAAATGCCTTCTTCGTTGTAGTGAGCTGTGGTGTGTATTATGACCCGCGCACTTCGTCGCAATGTTTGGCGTCACCCATATGTTAGGTTTGTGTGTGTTTTTGAAGTGTTCGGAACCATGAATTTATTAAAAATTTTCCATGTCGTTCAAGTGTTTGGTGGCAGTCTTTATGTTATACCTCACATGCATCGCCGCAGTGTTTGACATTCCCCCTTTATGTTAGGGTGCGTGAATCTGGTGTCGCGGCCTATGTTATGAGTTTGACGACTACATTAAAAAAAGTTCGGGAATGATGGCCAACTATGCTTATAAGTTAGCATAGGGCTAAAATGACTCTTTGTTATTTTCCTTGTTGGCATCGAGGCATATATAACGAATTTGGTGCCTTCATCATAAACAGTTCGGGAATTATGGCCAACTATTTTTATAAGTTAGCATAGGGGTTAAATTACAATAATATATTTTCCTTGTTGGCGCCGATGCCTATGTTACGAATTTGGTTCCTAAATCTTAAATGGTTCGCGAATTACGGCCAACTATGCTTATAATTTAGCATAGGGCTTAAATGACGATTTGTTAATTTTCCTTGTTGGTGTCGAGGCTTATGTTACGAATTAAGCACCTACATTTTAAACAGTTCGGGAATTATGGCCAACTATTCTTATTAGTTAGCGTAGGGCTTAATATACTATTTACTAATTTTCCTTGTTGATGTCGAGGATTATGTTACCAATTCGAAGTCTACATCTTAAACGGTTCCGGAATTATGGAACACTATGCTTATAAGTTAGCATAGGGCTTAAATGACTTTTTGATATCTATCCTTGTTGGTGTCGATGTCTATGTTACGAATTTGGCGCCTACATCTTTAACAGTTCGGTAATTACGGTCAACTGAGCTTATAAGTTAGCATCGGGCTTAAATGACTATTTGTTAATTTTCCTTCATGGCATCGAGGCTTATGTTACGAATTTGGCACCTACAACTTAAATGGTTCGGGAATTACTTTCAACTATGCTTATAAGTTAGCATAGGGCTTAAATGCCTTTTTGATAATTTTACTTGTTGGCACCGATGCCTATGTTACGAATTTGGCGCCTAAATCTTAAGCGGTTCGCGAATTACGGTCAATTATGCTTATAAGTTAGCATAGAGCTTAAATGACTACTTGTTAATTTTCCTTGTTGCCTTTGAGGCTTATGTTACGAATTTGGTGCCTACATCTTAAACGTTTCGGGAATTACGGCCAACTGTGATTATAAGATAGCATAGGGTTAATATGACTACTCGATAATTTTCCTTGTTGCCTTCGAGGTCTATGTTTCGAATTTGGTGCCTACATCTTAAACGTTTCGGGAATTTCGGCCAACTATGCTTATAAGTTAGCATAGTGCTTAAATTACTATTTGTTAACATTCTTGGCTTACATGACTTGTACTGACTTATCAGTTTCGAGAGATTCGAGTAGCTAATCAGTAAACTATAAAAATTAAATTTTTTTTAAATTAAAATTTTTAAAACAATAAATCATTTAAATTTTAAAAAATTAATTTTCGAAGCAATATGTGAGAGCCTCGCGTAGAGACAAGCTCCTTTTTAGAGCCTCGCGTAGCCAATCAGCGATGAGAGCCTTGCGTAGAGACGGAAGCCTTGCGTAGGGTGCGTGTGGCGGCGACATTTGCACCCGCGGGAGGGGGGGACGGACTCTACCAGCTCCTCGCTTCCTGCCAAGCGCCAGGTGGCGCAGAACTGCCATTATATAGCTACTGGCATTTATATTCAACGTGAATTCTGACACATTTGTATCAAGATATCAATGCACACACTGTAAATGTGACATATTTTCAAGTACACGCTCCTTTCACATAGGTTTGTAATCCTTATATTGAGCTAGCGTAAAGCACATCCAATTTTAATGTATATTTCAGTGTCATCTTCCCGCTGAGAAATCAAATGTAATATAATTATTTTATAGAATTTGCCTACACTTCTAAGTGTAGTGTCATGTAAAAAATTCGTATTTGTTGAACAAAGAGATGCTTCATTACATTATGTCATTTTTGTAAATGATAGTGGTTAAATGTAATGAAAATTCACTAACATCTTTGTCTGCTGACATTGCTATAAAATCACTTTTGTCGTTAAAATCATGCAGTGTATTTGGCTGTTTCAAACGGTTATCATAATGCTAAAATTATTTTTCTCGTGATAGTTGTACTATGTATTGTGTAGTTACACGTTCTGTTTGTCTTCAAGAATTTACTAATTAATAATAATAATTTAAATAATAATTATTTTTAATAACTAGGAAATGAATATCGTGTGTAGAAAAGCTGACAGGTTTTTCGATTTCTCATGTTCGTTCACTGATAGTTAAACATTTTTAAAATCTCTAATTTAAAAGTTAAATCATTTCCCAACACTTTCATCGTACGCAATAAAAATTTTACACTTCACTTTTGCTATCAACATAATTTTCAATATTCTGATAACATTTTTATCTAGTTGTTCTGTATCTGTAATGAGAGTAACAGTCTATCATGTCGGTTTGTAAATGGGGGTTAATTATTTTATTTTTGGACAGTGCAACTACTGGTCTCTGATGTGATATTCTGAGGACCCAAGAAAAGAACATTTTCGTTAAACTGTTTTTAAGACTGTGTCAAAAAACTTAAATGGTATGGCGATAGACAAAACAGTTTTGGGACAGCGCTATATCGCAAAGAATTTGAGTGTTGAACGACAAAAATAATGTCGTTTTACCAGTTAGTATTAACAGGCCTATTTTCAATAATTGTAACTCGTAACATTTAATTGTTTTCTGTCATATTACATGTTACAACAACGGCACTATTGAATTTATTTGTTTCTGAATTTGGATGGCAAATATGTTATTCAATCAGAAATTGTTTTCGTAACTGGAAATGTATTGGGGTGTATTACGTAATGTGAACACAGGTTAATGGGCCAAGCGCATTTTGTTGTTGGTTATCATGGTAACACATGACATGAGTTTTAATGCATGTATCATAGTTCTCTCGTTGTTGGCGCTAATTTTCAAATTTACAATTGAGTGGGTAAGTGAAAAGGATTTTTAGCCATATAGTTTTCCGCCCTTAGGACGCCGAACATGTGGGTTTGTAATTAAATTTGAGAATAATGATACCCAGTAGGAGATGTCATAGAGGCTGCAAGATGTGGGCGAAGCACGCCTCATTACGTGTTGAGAAGAAAGTCTGTATGATCTACAAATGTGGGTGAATGTAAAATTTCACGCATGTACTACAGCGTGGTGTCATGGTACATTAAGCAGTATATGTGACGTAACCGAGAGCCTATATAGGGAAGATTTTGAAGAAGACTTGTCATTGAGGAGAATGCCGACTGAGCACAGCAAATACGAAATCTACCCGATGCTATTCTACAATTATACACCTCAGATAAATAATATTAAATTTCTGATAACAAAGACGGAATAAAAATGTATTTAATTGATTAAAAATACTTTTTATGAATCATAATATTAAATGGACACTATTTGGGTTTCTTATATCATAAACATACCGAGCTGTGGTATTAACATTCAAATTCTCTGCCAAAGTTAAATTTTGAAAGCAAAATTTTAATTTATTTTATATTCAAGAATAATTAAAAGTTTTACGTTAGTTTCAATATAACTAACAGAGAGACAGTCATGAGAGCGGCTACAGTTACAAAAGGCCACACATGATAATGATCACTTTGAAGTATAACACTGTTTCTGGAATTACTTTTGCACCGATAAATTTCATAAATAAACGAATAGTGTCAGAATTGACCTTTTCTCGAATTGAATTCGGTCTATTTGACTTATGTCTCAGTGGTGTAGTGATTCCTGTAGTTCGTGGAAGTTTTGAAGTAATCTCTACCAGTGTCTATGCCCATAATTTTCCAGTGGACGTGGATATCCTGAATTCTGTGTGCCTGGGAATTCCACATGTGGTAAGAAAATTCAAAATGTGTCGTGGGTTTGCTGCAATGATCTTGTTCCGATGAGCCGGACATTCACAAACTTGGACACAGTAACTCAGTGTTGTTTGTGGCAATATCACCCTTCAATCCAAGATATTTTCCTAATAGAATTTATTATACTTTGCATTACACTATTTTACATAAAAACTGTCGCTGACAAAGTAGGGCGATGTGCATCATCTGCACATTTCAATACATGATTATAGCAAAGAAATGGGCACCCAATGTGGGGCTCGAACCCACGACCTTGAAATTAAGTGTCTCAGATATGCTTACAGTATATAAAACCCTTACAAACATAACCGTTTAGTTTGGTATTCGATAAAACACTATCTGAAACATTGCTTATTCCATAAAGACTAACAGAGTAAATTCTAACAGAAGTTCATGTAAAAAACGTTATCTAGGCATCTGCCCGTCTACAGACTCCCCACATCACCTATACAATTTTAAACTTGAATTCGTTTTAAAACGGTCAAGTATGAATATAATAATAAGAAGTTAGTTGTCCATAATTACACGATCTTTAAAAAAAATGCTTTAAAAATTAAAATTTCTCCTCCGTTGAAAAATTTAATTCTTAGTAGACATGGTATTATCGTAGACGCCTATTCAGGTAAATAATTAATTGGGATGGTGTACATTTGTTTCCATTTGATGCACAATATATTACATGCCTGCACATGTTGACTGGCAAATCAGTTAGTTTCCCCACACGTTGAACAGATTACCAACACTCTAAATGTCGCGGCACATCACACCAATTTAAAAACATATAAAACAAATGTATTTAACGTCAAGCATTCAATTCTCTACTTAAATAAATACGGAAAGATGAACAATATTCTTTAAATGATATGTCTGTTTTATTAGAACGATTTGATTTTGTTTTCAATTCTTCCAAATTGCATTAAGTTATTTTTCGTCAGCTAGACTGTGTTTTAATTGATTTATTGAGACATTGTGCATTTGAATACAGTGTCATTACTGTATTCAAATGCACAATGTCTCAATAAATCAATTAAAACACAGTCTATTATAATTTATCACTATAAAAGTTGAAGTGTTTAATGTGTCATATGAGTTATGTGGGGAAAGAGTCCGCAGGGGGCAAAAGTCCTGCGACGTCGTAGTTCCCACATTCACCGTTAGAAAGCATCAGTGTTTATATTGGAATTTTTCAAAATGATTTCCACGCACTGGACACGGCTGTCTGCCCGCTGCAGTTATTAATGAGAGTGCAGTCTCATCTATCTGTTTGGAGTGAGGTTAGATGTAATTTTTTTTGTGTTAAATAAGTGCCTGTGAAACTACAACGAATTAATGTTGTCCAAGAATATGTGCAATAACGCAATAGGTATGTATTTTGTTCGTATTCATATATCGTTGTAATTTTACTCATGCAACTGTGGAATGTAGTTGGCAATAAGTAGTTTGTTGAGGACTGTTCACTAAAATAAACATAATGAAACAGGAATATAACACCAACACATTTCAGTGAAATGGTACAACAAACTGAGAGCTTTTTATGAAGTTTAATGTAGTAGATGAATGTCAGCACATCCTGGTAGATGCAAAACGCAATTTCTGATTGCTAGTTTGTGTTTACTGGGTTATCAAAAGGCAGCTACGATTGAAATTGAAGCCAAAGGCTTTTAAGCATGTGGCATAATGCTAATGTTTCGCTATATTTGTTATGAAGTTGACTTTCTTCTTACTGTGATTACTGGTGGACCTCTTCCAAATGATAACGACAATAAAGCCTGTCCTGTTGTTGACAGCACTAATCATATGATTGCAGAATAAAGCTCGCTTCTACTTCACAGCACATTTCAAATTTTGAGGAAACAACTGTCACAAACGTTCCGGTAANAGCTCGCTTCTACTTCACAGCACATTTCAAATTTGAAGGAAACAACTGTCACAAACGTTCCGGCAGGCCTACTGAAAGTGGCCATGAAAGTGTTGTAAATAATTTGCGTTTTTTAGGAATGTGTCCAACCGTGTAAAGTGCTTGACTTCGCCAGTAATAATCAGACACTACCCAAATGCCAGTCAACCACAAACGAGTTGCAGAAATAAAAAGCGGTCTCTAATTCTCGCATTGTCACCATATGCTAAAATGCTCTAATTAAGAATTGAAATTATAATAGCCCCAAACTAAACAAAAATACCATATCATCAAAATCAGTAAACTTGAAGACCAAAGGTATTTGAGCAAAACGCAAAGAAATTATATTGCGAGAAAGGCATTGCAAGTACTGGTAACGTGTACTATTTCTGTGGTGGATGTGGTACAATGTACTAAGAACCCCAATCTGTGAACTCTGCAGTGAAGGCAGTTCACGATGGGCGAAACCCTGTACTGATTGCACGTGTAAGGGCTTTTCCAAATGTAATAGATACCAATATAACTCTTATCCCACTGAAATAGGATTCTTACCCCTCGTGTGGGGCAAGTTTCCTTATATGCAGTTGTGTGTTCTTTTCGTATTAAAATTTTTCACAATGAATTACAATATATATTGTTCTATATAGTCAATACATGCATTGTTGTAACATATACATGTGGTTTTATGTGAAATACATAACTGCAACAGTCACAATCGACTACTGCTATCTTAAGTGCCGGTTCTTGCCACATGGTCTAGTATGTGATGAGAACATAACATGATATGAAAGCTCTTAGTAATATTCTTTACATATTAGTTAAATAATTAAACATTCTATGGACTTACTACGCTGTATTAAAACATTTTGACACTGAATAAAAACTGAAACTTATTATTCATCCCTGAATTCCTAGAATGTGAAAATGTAAATCGTTAACTTGCTGTTGCGATTTAAAAGAAAAAGAAAATTTCAGCAATTTAAGCAATACTTTTCAACAATGAAATGTTTTATAATATAACATGCTACTGTTCATTCATTAATGTATATCTATAAAAAAAATTGCAATTATATTAAAAAAGCCAGTACTATACGACTAGGCCTTTGCCTAATTAAAAAAATAATAGTGTCTGGGTTTATTTATCTTTTGGTTATCAAAATACAAATGACCTTAAAAAAACATGTTTTGTGGCGGCCACAATGCTTTGTTGCTATTTGCCATGGCAAATTTTGTTCGTGGAGAACACACAATTTATATTTGCGACCGATAATCTTTCGTGTCTACTAGAAATTTACTTTGTTGTGATACAGAATATTTTATGTTCACCACACATTTTTCGCAGTATTAATAGCAGTACAAATTTTTTACAGGTGCAAATAAATATTTTTTTTTATTATTTGGTTGCATTTCCACTATTCATTCGCTGTTTCATATAGGTTTGCAGAATGTGTGAGGTTTCGATTGCACTTCAAAATTTACAAAGAGCTTGGTCGACGTTGGCTCATTGTTAATCTTTAGTCTTGAGCATGGTAATTGACCTACAAAAATTTAATTTAGCTGTACAAGTGGATACTGTGATGATCAGCAATAAACGTATAAAGTTCACAGATTATGGAAGCATTTCCATTATTAATAAATCTGTTGATATAAACTTGACTGTGAATTTTTGTTTAAAAAATTGGTTTCCTTCAATTCAGAAGGTTTGCTTGTCGGCAGTAAGTTATACCAATTCCAGGTTTTACAAAATATGGTTTTTCTATGCATCTCAGTTCCTAACATGTAAACTATGCTAAATTCTCCAATTTGTTTAGTGACGAATTTTACCAAAGCAGATTAATAGATATCGTAGAGTAGTTAGCCGTCATCGCACTTTTATTCTAAAATCTCGGCAGTCGTTGTTTGTGTCAGTTTATGTAATTTTGTGAAGTACCAGTGGGAAAGTTTAGTTTGGCAAGATGAAATGTTCCAACTTCATGCAATTTATGTGTGATATGACAACGAAATCTCTCCAATTATTTAATGGAGTTATTGCAATTTATTGACAAAGGTTGCCACAGCAAACATATATCATAAGAAAATATCGAAATAAGTATAATACCTTACTTAGCCAGGTAACCCATAAATGAGAAAAGAGTAGTCCGATCCAAGCTGAAAAACACCAAGCACTAAATTCCAAGGAGTGTTCCACAGGCCAGCAGTCAGATCATTCGCAGCTCCTTCATGGTGGCTGGGATAAGAGATCTCTTGAAGCTTAACTTGTGCAGCAGTGATATAGTATTCTCTTTTTTCTTATATACACTCTATCGAAGAAAATTTATAAGTGTTATAATTACATAAGTGACATTTATCTGGATTATTTATGTTTGAACGTTTTTATTATTTACGTAAATTGTTTTCAGGGTAGTGCCCATCAACATTTCGATAGTTATATTTGTGTGCCATGTAAGATAACTCATTTTGGATATCAAGGAAACCAATATCTTGAATCCAAAAGTGGAGTCCACCATAGCCATTGTTCCCTGCAGGTAGTAATCAAATCGCTCAAGCGCTTCAAAATGCTGGCGGTTATATCGCTGGCAGCTGCACGGGTTCTGCACAGAGCAGTTTTATGTGCAGGAAAAAACACGACCTGACTGGACGTCAGAGTTGAACGTTTCTCATCAATATATCTCACTGTTGAGTATACAAACATCGCCGCACTTAGAGTTACATATTCTGTGATGAAAATTTTTTCTCATAGAAATGTCCATTTTCTTGATTTCTGAAATCTACGAACTTACAAAAAAGCATAATGGTGTCCAAATATCACAAAGTCGCATCTTCGTTATTACATCTGCCAATAATTTTGCAATAAACCAGATATTGTTGTAACCGTCTGGGAAATAGAAACCTTTGGAAAGAACGAAACTAAGAAACACTGGCATGCTGGAAAGCCAAATCTATTTAAATACGCTGAAATCCATGTGAAGTATTCTTCTAAAGTTCTCGCCTAAATGGAATCATGAGTATGTGAAAAGTGTGTCGACAACCCAAACAATGGACAAGAAACCTGCGAGGGAGAAAATGACCATGCGCAAAGTAGAAATTATTGCCTTTGAAGAGAACTTATAAATCAAAAGAAAAAATTATTCTATAATAAGCAAAAATATGTAAGCAGCAGTTTCAATAATGGTTCTTTGCATGTTCTGTAAATGTGCAGGTCATCGTTTTCTTGAGTGTTGATTCGCTCAATCCTAGTATTTTTAGAAATAGAAACAATGGCATGACAGCTGAGCAAAAACTCTTCGAATATACGGGTATTTCCATTGTGGCTGACCTTTTATTACGTTGACGATAAAAAAGTTTGGTCTTCTGGCAGAGGTATATAGTATTGTTACGATAGGCTAGTCAGAAATGTAAACAAAATTACGATTTTCAAAAATATGTGCATATTTGCCTAAAATGGTAGATATATCGTGATTGAATAAACTCGAGTTATAGCCTCGAGTCTTGAAATTTTTCAAAGTGCACACGACGACTGGCGTTTAATTAAAATAAACAACTAAACTGAAATAAAAGACTGAGATATATATCACACTTCAAGCTACATCACAGTGCTTCTAAATTAAAAGAATCAATTAATTAAAAATAGTGTGCAGCAGAAATAGTTGATATATATTTATATTAACAATCGATCTCCACATTTCCTTCATAGTGTATGATTGAGTTTCATCACTCTTACAAAGCGAGTTAATAAAATATGCTAAACGAGATCCATATTCTCATGTTATTAAAAAAAATCATTTTAGATTTTTTAATTTTCTGCTTACGCTCTGCAGACCAGTAAATTATGAAAAGGTTCCCTTTATTAAGTACCAGGGTAGATGCCATAAAAGTGTTGAATTATGTTGTATTTATAATCGGAGGGAAGGTTATTTGACACGCTGTGCATGCCTATAAAGGGTAGAATAGAGTCAACAAGTATTGCAAAGTATATAAATGACTACTTAATGAGGCAGCAGTCAATATATAACATATAAACCCTCTGGTCGTTCCAGTGTACACATGACTCTGAAGTTTAAACCAGTATTATATAAATTCCCAAACATTCTATGCATCTACTGTTAATGTATCTTCCTTTCAGAACAGTACCTTACTAAGTGGTTTAACAATTGACTCTGTGTGTGTGACGGCCCTCATAAGGAAGTGATCTGGATTGGTGGTTTTTGGGGTGGGACGCTAGTTTTAACTCCTCCCCCAACCAAGAGTTATATCTGGTGTTCTCAAGAAGGTGTTATATATGATAACTACAAACACCTAGAAATTTTACCTACGTTGTTTGCACTCACATTTATTTTTTTTTTATGATTTTACTGCTGTGCAAAGTGCTAAAAATACTTACAGGAATTTGAAGGATGAAATATTATCTTAAAGAGAGAATTTTCTGGATAGAAAAATTTGCCAAACATCCTCTTACTGTNAGAAGGTGTTATATATGATAACTACAAACACCTAGAAATTTTACCTACGTTGTTTGCACTCACATTTATTTTTTTGTTAATGTTTTTACTGCTGTGCAAAGTGCTAAAAATACTTACATGAATTTGAAGGATGAAATATTATCTTAAAGAGAGAATTTTCTGGATAGAAAAATTTGCCAAACATCCTCTTACTGTGCGACACTTGATGGACTGAAAAGTATAAGTCAATATGATTATTTTTACAACATTAATTGATTATCAAGGAAAAACTGGAAGGATCTGATCGAACACAACAGCCAGTAAAAATACTTGCTTCGTGCTTCGGTGTTTTTCAGTTTGAGAGTGTGACACAATCAGTGATCTTACTCTCAATCATTTTCGAAGTCATAAAAAGATAATCTGTACACCTCGAGTATGTTGCCAGCATGTTGCGGGATGTGGATATTTACTTACATTCTGTACCTATCCATGCTTAAAATGATCTTCTTGATATTTTGGAGAAACGAAGAAACGTAACAGAGGCAGATTTCACTGATATTATTACAGCTATTGAAGAAATGTGTAAACAGCTCGATATTGCTTTTAAAATTCCAAGGCTAGCTGGAAGGCATTCATAACACAGTTAGTTGTGAAAAAGCAAACGCTCACTAATACTTTACAATTACTCTATTAATTTCATACTTGGAGCACCTCATCATATCTTTCACGAACAGATTTGCAAGGAGGCAATCAAATGCCCACTAAAGGAAATATTTCGCACCCTGCATCGATATAAAAGTATCTAACTCATTATTTATTGGTGTTAAATTATTGGAAAAACTCTTGTATATTTATCACACATACGCAGAAATCAGAGTAAGACACAATGTATGGGAATGAAGTACTAGTAGGGGTCATATTCTAATCTCTCTCATGCTCCCCGTAAGTATGCTTTTCCGAAAGTAGTGTAATTAGTAACATACATCTTCTCCATACCATGAAATGGAATCATTTGATCAAACATGAATTTTGTTATCAAAAATGAATATTGAACTAAATTTTTTATTAAACTTAAATTTTCCTGTGAATAATGTTTTAGTCTTTGCGGTATTATTAATTTAATTAAGAGTAGCAATGAGCTGCACAATTTAAAAAAAATGGAATGATTTTTGATTAATCCACTGTCTTCGTTCTTCTTTTTCTTACTATATTTTAATATGCATAATATTTTGTGATCACTTCTAAGGCATTAAGAGTTGCGTTGAATATTCCAGACAAAAAAGTAACAGTATGTTTAAAAAACGAACCCAAATTAATGCCTAATAATAAAAAGTTTGCTGGTACTTGCACATCATTCGTAAATTCCGCCGTAAGTTTATTAGAATTACTAGCATAATGGCCATCTACCCCCGTTGCTATGGATTTTAAAAGATGAGGTTACTTGGAGCGTATAAAGCAGTTTAGTAATACTACAAATTTAATATAGTTGAAAAGGTGTCAAATATATAAAAACCAGTATAAAAAATTTGGCTGCTTAAAATTACTTTCATCGTAGTGATTATTACATTTTACTGATTTAAATTATGCCTCGTTGTAAAGTTTTAACATAATAGGCACGTGTAATACTTTATATTTGAAATTTTGTAGACAGGTTTTAATGCACAATGCGATATTATTACACGATATCTTCTTGGCAAAATGATTAATGTTTGTTTGAAATTATATATTTTTTTCACTGTTAGATGATAGCTCGGAGTAATGAGTACAGTGTTCGCTTGATAAACCGCGATGTACTTTATATTTTGTGGCGTTCTACATTCCCATTCACTTTCCCGTTTAAATATCAAACACAAAATATATTTACTTATTTTAATATTTAAACAAATACTTTCATGTAATTTATTGTGTATAAATATTACATAAGTCATCTCCAATGCAAGTAAACACAAAAAAGGATCATCGTTATTCGTCATGTCTACGGACATGAAATTGAATATGTGCCACACACTGATTACCGGTTTTTTAATTGATTTTTTAGTTTATAACAACTTCTTATTGACATTCAGTTACTAGTGCTACACATACCGATATCGCTGATTTGGATTTTAAACATAAGCAATTAATGGAAAGTTGTAAAATCACCACGTGTCTAGCTAAAACCACAAACATTATAACAAACAACAATTCAATATATTAGCGCAGCTGCACTAAGAGAACCATGTAAGTTGCCAAGTATCCCATGAGAGAGAAAAATCTGGTGCGATCGAAGCTAAAACAAAAACATGCACTGCAAACCATTGGCATTTCAAACACCTGCTGGGAAAATATCTCCATCTTCTTTATGGCGGCTGGGCACATNTTTATAACAACTTCTTATTGACATTCAGTTACTAGTGCTACACATACCGATATCGCTGATTTGGATTTTAAACATAAGCAATTAATGGAAAGTTGTAAAATCACCACGTGTCTAGCTAAAACCACAAACATTATAACAAACAACAATTCAATATATTAGCGCAGCTGCACTAAGAGAACCATGTAAGTTGCCAAGTATCCCATGAGAGAGAAAAATCTGGTGCGATCGAAGCTAAAACAAAAACATGCACTGCAAACCATTGGCATTTCAAACACCTGCTGGGAAAATATATCCATCTTCTTTATGGCGGCTGGGCACAGACATCTCTTATGTCTTAACTTATGAAGCAGCAGAATTATCTTCTCTCNTAGCGCAGCTGCACTAAGAGAACCATGTAAGTTGCCAAGTATCCCATGAGAGAGAAAAATCTGGTGCGATCGAAGTTAAAACAAAAACATGCACTGCAAACCATTGGCATTTCAAACACCTGCTGGGAAAATATCTCCATCTTCTTTATGGCGGCTGGGCACATACATCTCTTATGTCTTAACTTATGAAGCAGCAGAATTATCTTCTCTCTCTTGGCGGATACATTCTGCGCCAAAAAATTTGTCAGTGTGATAATTAAGAAAGCACACACACTTCACTAGAGAGTATGGTATACTTGTACAGTTAATGTTTTTTTTTTGTGAGTGGTTTCCATAAACATGTCGATAATTAACATTGCCTGCCATTAAAGATGCGTAATTTTGGATAATATAGCAACGAAAATCTGAAAGCCAATATTAGTATCCACCATTATCATTGTTTCCTGAACGTAGCATAAGATTTTCCTCAAGCGTTTTAAATGCTGGCAGGTCTTTCGTTAGATATTGCATGAATTGTTGGAGGGACATTCCAGCTTGCAGGATGGACCCTGACTCGGCTAGACATTGGAGTGAAAATACTGCCGGCAATCGAACTCATCTGAGAAACACTAAAAATTGTCATCATGGATGCATCGTCGTTTTTAGAGATAACTTGCTCGCAGAGATCCTTACGTTCTGTATTTTTGTGGTCTACAGTCTTTCCAAGCAGCAGAAATATGTCCAAATATAGTACATTTCCCCCTGAAACAATCAAATTTAAAATTAAGTAAACCAAATATCAGTATTTTGAATCATTGAAGTGCAAGTACGTGTGTGTGTAGTAAACGCAAATGATGAACAGTGCGGTCAAACAGAGCTGAATCCAGATAAATGCGCTTACATGTCGATACTCGATCCAGGATATAGGAAGATGCACTTCATCAATGTGGCGTATTCTTCTGAAGATCTCACCGAGTCGAGAGCTTGCACATGTGATCAGTGTGATAACGGCGCACCCAGTTGCCAAGCCAGCAGAGAGCCAAAATGTGATCATGCGGGTGATATAACTGTTTTCCTATTTCTGAGGTTCCCTGTAGTAATGATGAAGAGAACTTCCTACAATTACTAGAATTATGTAAGCAACGGTCTGTACTACGCCACCCACTTGTGTTATGTATATGTAACCGTTGTCGCTTTCCAGTCTTTTAATATGCGTCAGGCTAAGTGTGTCTATAACTGTAAACAACAGCTTCACAGTCGAGCAAATGCAGTTCAGGTGATTCAGTATCTTCATTGTGACCTTCCTGTTATGTCGTTGGTGAAGGAGCAAAAAATTTTAATCTCTGAAGACAACAGTATTTAGAGTCCAGACGTCAAAAATATATGCATCTTAGGTTTTTCTACAAGCAAATTAAAAAACAACAAAAACAAAAAAAAACTGATCTTTGCTGTATTAAACACGATTACAAAAAAACTCGCAACTTTCGAGGATTCTACTAGCGACCGACTTGTGAAGAAACTGGAGTTAAACTGAGCACGGCGCTCCTCAATTATTGTTTTATCAAAGATCTTTAACTCGATTATAATTGATTAATGAATTAGCAATCTAGTTAATGTGTTTGGCTAGATATTAAATATTGATCCTCGTAGTCGTCATTATTCTTCTCTATCAACTTAATCACTCTAATTATTTTTATATTTTAAATTTTGTATTGGAAGTATAGTCATTTCTTAATCAAATTATATGAGAGTTTAAAAATGTGCCGATCATATACGTAACTACCATTTAATTTTTCATAATGATACTATTATCATATTGTAGTAATGACAATTTTTTTAAATTTGTTGTATTCTCTTTATGGTAATGGAATCATTTTAATCATAATTATGATATATGTAAAACAGGATATTTTAAATATGAAATATAACCCTCTGTGTATCTTCAATTCTGTCAAGGCCACAGTTGTGAAGTAGTGAGCTCACTCGTCTACCTCATAGGCGAACCGGGTTCGATTCCAGGTGGTGTCACTTCCTTATATTTGCATGTGGGAATCGGGCTGGACGACTACCGTTGTCGGTGGGTTTTCTCAGGGATATTTCATTTCTTATGCCCTTTCATTTCGGTGCTGCTCTATATTCACCTCGCTTCAACCTCGTTGGCTCTCAAGATCTCGATGTTATGAGCAGCCCAAATAGTTTCACTAACTCTTATTTTTTTGCCCCCAAGATATTTTGAAAATGTTTTGACTTTCATATTAACCAAATCAGCACTCTATGAAATAGAAAAACGTTTCGTTCAAACACACGGGAGGCACTATATATTGTCTGACACAAAAATATGTAACAAAATATGTATGAACTAACGTTTCTCTTAATAATTAAGGAGAATTATTGGATGTTTATTATATATAAGTTGTTAGCTTGCCTGCTGCGTGTAACACAGTTGGCGATACAGTGAAAAATAAAGAATAACCAAAAGTCATGAAGAACATTTGACAAGCGGGTATAAGTTTCGGCTATAAAAGATTGCACTTTTTTTTTTTCATTTTAAAAAATATTCAAATATATACTTAATGATCTGCATTATTACTTGCTGTATTATCTTTCACTAATTTAAAACCAAACTTTGTACAGAGAGAGTGCGGATAATTGGGAACAATTTAACATCGAGGTCTTAAGACCTGAAGATGGTGAAAAGAGGTGAATAAGGAGCTGCGCCAGGATGAAATAACGAGGGAAATGGGAGACCCCTGAGAAAACCTGTCGGCCAACAGCATCGTTCCGCATGATTCCGACATTCAAAAATTCGCGTGCAACCTCACAAGGAACGAATGCCGATTCGCCTACGGGGAAGGCGAGTAGTCTGATCTCTAGACAACCGCGGCCCCACAAATGTTTCTAATAATAACTCTAAATAAGCCTTGATTTAGGAATTGTTCTTCATTCAGGAATTGGAACGCTTGTTATGAGCAGGAGCGATACCGACAAATGTCTGGTTCTAGCTGCAAGTAGTACAGCTATCTGCCGCTAGGCAGCAGCAGCGTCGAAGCAGCTTCAGCGTCAGTTTGTCTACAGGTTTTGTAGACGCACACTTGGCTCTCGACATGAATATGAGTAAGTGTTTACTTGCCCCTTATCTCATCAATCGCAAAATGTTCATTGCCGAGTGGAGTCAGATGACAGATAACATACCAGTATAGCAAAACCCGTAGCGATACGGACTCGTAAACAGTGTTTGTTACAAATTCTAAAAGAAAATAAATGCTCTTTTTCAGTATTGCAAATTTATTAAATTTTCAAATGAGTTGGCTCCATGAGCTTGAGTAGAAACTTTTGAAGAGGGTGGGGGAGAGACGCACAGATAAGGCATGTATTCCCAGCGCCCATTTAACTCGTCTTAAAAAATGTTTGATTTGATTTAAACAACGAGACAATATGTAGTTTGATCTGCTATAACATATACTAGAAAAATAATTCGTTTTGATAGTAAAGAAAAGGTATTAAGAAGAACTGCCGTATTTATTTAATTGAACTTTTCAACTAACTGAAAGACCGAATTTAATTCAATTATAAATTAATTGTAACTAACTGTGATTATTTGGAGAACTCAAAATATATCTACATGCCACATGTGTGATACAGTAAAATTACCTACCATTGCGCACTGTCGATGTAGAAGTAATTTAATAAAAATTTCTGCACAAACACCTGAAAATCATCAAGTTTATTTACACTGAAACTGATTTCCATAATCGTGGTGTTAATAAACGAGTATTATGAAAATAATCCACCATAAAAATCCACATAACACTTTACGTATAGATAACAAAAAGCATTTTTTGAGGTTGTTCGGTTTTCAGTAATCCAATAAAAGTTTAATTCAAAGAAAGTTTTGCAGACATATAGGTTTCCTGTTATTTTAATGTTTCTTTATACGCTTTTTTAATGATTTTGCTAAGGTACATTATTTATATCAAATACACATTTTTTATAAAGGCAAGATCTGATAACTTTATTTTACCGTACATACAGAAATCGCAGTTTCTTCTCGGTTTGTACTGTACCCTACCTCAGGGGTCGCCACTATAGCAGTGCGAGAGGTAATATGTGTATGCTCGATTCTACGGGAGGCAATGAATGCTCGCTTGGTTGGATGTAAATTGGTAGCGAAAAAAGGACTTGTTATAAAGACACTTTCAAAAGAGAATTAAAGTTATCCTTGAAATCAAAAAGATTGTTTGTATTTGTATAATTAAATACATGCAAGCTAAATAATATTACATTTTAAAAAATGACAGTAAATTGGATAACCAATTGAATAAAATGAAACATAGGTCCGATGAATTACTCAATTGTATTTATGAGTGTATGTACCTTTCACGCAAATGGTTCTTCAGTCCTTTCCTGTCTAGACCTTCTATCACATAAAAGTTTTACCTTTTTCCAGTACGTAAAACCTTAGGGTCTGTCGCTATCAGCCATGTCACGACGGTGGCCGTCCGAAGTTACACATGCCGGCTGCCAAAAGCTCCCATTGTGTAATAAAAAACATCACATTTCATGAAACATTACTTGAACCTCATTTTAAAAGAATATGCTAGATATTTCGATAAAATCATTGAAATTTAATAAAAGATTTATGACAAAATCCGCAACTGTTAAATGTTTTTTATGCAAGGCCGACATGTAACTAAACAACATCTTATACTCACAGATATGAACGCGTGTGCATATTTTAATTTGATCACAAGATTTCCTGTTGGATTCACATATTATTAAGAAACTATAAAAATTAGTTACGTGATTTCGATAAGTGGTATTTTGCGGAAAAATAAATTGACGCATTCTGCGTCCCTATATTTTATTCGTCAGAAGACACGTTCTGGCGAAGCTCGCAGGCGGACGACCGCATTAAGGATTAAGGGTTTGGTGGACGTGATGGGAGAATGGCACCAGGACGGCCCGGCGGAACGACCACGTGCGGAGGAAGGCGTATGCAGCTGCATCTCGCAGCTGCCGGGGACGCATAGCCCACACCAGTGGCGGTGCCTGTCCCAGGCTAGCTACCGCCATAAACATTGAGAGCTTTTAGTGGGCGTGCTGGGATAATAACGACAAAATATCAGGAGGCATAAGAACAACATATGCGCCGGACCAAAGCGGCCGCCCAAGAGTGCCCGCACGTGCAGAATGGAACAATAAACGTCCATACCATAGTCGATGGGCGACGCCGGACCCAAGTGCGGATAGCTAGTGCACCGAACACGTGTTTACGACCAGGGGACCCACCAAGCAGCACGTGCAGGGTTAAGCACTAAAACTGCTAGACCAGAACTGAGGGACAATGCCCGACCCACGCGCGCCGGAGTGCCGCCCACGTGGTTTACGACTCAGGGGGACGCGGCGGCCGCCCCGGCCACGTGCAGAGACGGTGCAAGTTGAATATGGCGATCGAGCCTACAAAACCACGAGGAGGAGGGAGGAACAGATCAGTCAGTCTAGGATCGAGCAGTCAGGCAGTCAGTCGGAGGACCTGAAGCGAGGCGTCCTGATCGGAGCCGGACGAAACGAGTGCGAGGATCGATCAGTCAGTCAGACTTCGTCGAGCGAGCAGTGCGGAGAGAGCCGGGAGTTCAAGAGGGCGTCAAGACGCCGACGCCGAACGGAGGAAGTGTCGCAGCCTATCGTTCCAGTCTACCTACCGAGAGACGAANGTCCTGATCGGAGCCGGACGAAACGAGTGCGAGGATCGATCAGTCAGTCAGACTTCGTCGAGCGAGCAGTGCGGAGAGAGCCGGGAGTTCAAGAGAGCGTCAAGACGCCGACGCCGAACGGAGGAAGTGTCGCAGCCTATCGTTCCAGTCTACCTACCGAGAGACGAAGCAGTCCCGAGATCGCTGGCTGAGAGAAGGCCAGCACCGCAAGTCAGATAGGTAGAGTTCTACACCAAGTGTGAAGAATCTTGCCCTCCCCCCCTNTCGACATATTCCTACGCCCTAACACGGAGGGCCAGCATCAATTGCTAGCGCCTTACGCAGAGAGCAGATTCAATATATACTATATGCCATAGCAATAGGGGGGTATCAAAAAATATATATCGCTTATAATCCAAATATAATGTGGCATAACCTAATCACTACAGTACACAATAAATTGTTCTGGTAGAAAGCACATTGCAACAAAAATTTCCACACATATAAAGAAAAAAGAATTACAGTGTGGTTTTCAGGAGATAAAATACATCTAAAAAAAAAACGCACTATATGGAATTATACAGGCATATACCGAGAAAATAGTTTAGCTGCTGGTTCTAATACATTTTCTTGAAAATAAATTCCCACTGAACAATGTTTTGCTCCTTGACCAATCTGTTGTTTCTCAAAACACGTGCATTTAATCACTTTAAACGAATGAAATATNAACAATGTTTTGCTCCTTGACCAATCTGTTGTTTCTCAAAACACGTGCATTTAATCACTTTAAACGAATGAAATATATGACAATATATTGTTGAGTCGAATAATTATCCAAGTGTCCCAGCAAAACTTAAATGCATTGATGGATGCATAAACAACTGTTTTGTAAGTAAGTTCAACTGATTAGATTCGTTGCTGTCAAAATTATAAATGCCATGTTAGAGACAAATATTTATTTAAAGTTAATAAACGTATGGTTAGCTTACAATCTTATGTGTCCATTATTTATAGACATTTCAAGGCGACAAAATCGCCTTGGTGCACTACTGACATATATTTAGTTGGATGTAGTGCAAGCGAGTCAACTTCCTTCGAATTTACAGTTAGTGTGTTCATTTGTAATTGGTCTGAACTGTTCGAACTATTGCAGTGTTTTTTGAGTGTATTTATTGACCTTAAGCGTGTCAAAGACAATCTATTTAAAACAATTTCCACCAACAAATCTGCATAAATTGAAATTTTTGCAAATCTACGTACATGCCAAACACCGAACTTTCTATAATAATAAAAATAAGTGAATTGCCCAAACTTTTAAAATAGTCGTGGTTGCCAGGATACAGAATTCAAGAGCAATGAATATGAATTCGGAACCCGGTCCTGTTGTATCTTTAATTTATAACCTAAACTGTTATTTATTGACAGCCATAAAAATCATCATTTGCAGCCACTGAATTTTACGTAATTGGGACAACCCAAAAAAACAACAAAAATATTATCTTTTCATGAACATAATATATCTTTGCAGCAGGAAGCCTAATCAATAAGGAATCTCTTGCAGCATGAAGTAGCTAATCAGACACGTGGCTTGTTCCCTGAGCCTTGCGCAGACAGTAATAGAATGGGTTACGCACACATCAAAGAACCGCCATGCAATCACGTCGATGTGTACGCATTTTCTGTCTAGTGTGCTTATGAATTGTGAGAAATTACATCAAGAAATCGATAAAGGCGACACTGTCACGTCCATTATAGTTTCTGAACTGTTCGTTAAATATGAACCACTGAAAGTTAGGTTNTCGATAAAGGCGACACTGTCACGTCCATTATAGTTTCTGAACTGTTCGTTAAATATGAACCACTGAAAGTTAGGTTGTCCACAAATATAATTAAGTTTTAAATACATATTAATGGCAATTATAACATCGTATTAACGTTAAATGAGTTTAATATTATTATTTTTTCAAGGTTTCTTACAGTATTTTGAAAGATTCGCCTTTATGTTGATGGTCTAATAAATCTGTTATTCGAAACCGCAATTTTCAATAAGGTTTTTTTAAGTGCCAGAAACTACAGAGTACGAAAGAAAATTTTTGATATTACTTAAACCATCCCTTTGGTTGACAAATGTTTTTTTGCTTTAAAAAATTCTTACGGAAATGTTTTCATTTTACTGTAAAGAAAGGTAATATCGCCATAAACCAAAATGAGCACAGAAAAATATGCAATAGCAGCAGACTTGAGTTTGTTTATACATTGATTTGAATTAAAATAAGATTTGGTTTTCTGTAAACAAAACAGCCATATATATATTTATTTCTTTGCTATACAGAAACATTTTCACGTACTTTTACAGTGTACGTAGATATAAAAAAGAAATTATTAATAACTTAATTCCTGCAAACCAACGAATTATGCAATAATGGGATCCACATTAACAAATACAACGATAAAATATTTTTCAAAATAAAAATTACTAAACAAAAGAGATGGTATACTTTATAAATAGTTGCGTCATAAATTTAACCATTAATATATACAAAATATTTCAGAATAAAACTAGTTGCTCGATTGTGCTACTGACTTACATTGCGTTAGGAAATTTAATGACATTATGCTTCACTTAAAGGGAAACACCGTTTATAGTGAATAATTAAATTACATGTCTTGTGTCAGAAGTGGAATTGAAATTCAAATTGGTTACAATGAAAGGTTGTTAGTACCTACTTACTTGAAAAATAGGAACAATTTAATACACATGTTTAATTTATTTACAAGCAATTCATAATTCGTGCTTAATAGAAATGCCAATAAATGTGTGCATATTTACAGAAAGTTATATTACAAACAGATAACTGAAATTCTGTACTCAAGTCATTATTTAACGTTCATTCTACAATGTTAAGAACGTTTATTTTTTAAACAAAATGCAATAAAATTATTTCTAAAAAGAAATGTGACGTATTTTGAAAAGCTGTTGTTAAGATGTAAAATTAAAATAGGCATTAACTAAGGAAAAAGACCTTATCATCAAAAGCAGTAAACTTTAACCCCGAAGACATTCATGCAAAACGCAAATTGACTTTAGATGGTAAGAAAGGCATTGCCAGCTCTGGTAAGGTGTACTGTCTCTGTGATGTATGTGGTACATTGTACGAGGAGCTTCCATATGTGGATTGTGCAGTGAATGTAGCTCATGGTGGGAGGCTCCCTGTACGGATTATATAAGGAAGGGCTTTTTCAAATATAAAAGATGCCAGTAGGATTCTTATGCCACTATAATAAGAATCTTGCCCCACAAGTGGAGCAAGTTTCTTCATATGAAGTTATGTGTTCTGTTTGTATTACCATTTATCACAAATTAAGTAAAATGTGAGTTGTTGAATATAAACAAACACACTGCATTGTTGCAGCAAATACATGTGGTTTTATGTGAAAAACCTATTTTGAACAGACACAATCTACTACTGCTTTCGTATTTGCGTGTTCTTGCCCCAAGCTCTAGAATGTGATGAGAGAGAAACATGATAGGAATGCTCTCAGTAATATTGTTAGCATATTATTTAAATAATTGCGAATCCCGTGGGTCTACAATTCTTTTGTAAAACTTTTTGACACTGAATGAAAAAATAAATTTATTATTCATTCACGGTATTCCCAGTTTGCAAAATTAACAGAATTGGTTAACAATTAACTACTTATTAAGATTTTAATAAAATACCATTTCAACAACATAAGCAATAATTTTTAACTCTTAAATGTTTTACAATATGACATGCGATTGTAATTTATATGTAACTTAATAAAACTTAAAACGCTATTACTGTCCTACAAGGAATTCATTTTAATATAAAAAATAACAGTGTCAAATTGTTTTACTATTGTTTTTCTAGTAATAAATGTACTTAAAAATATATTTTGCGCCAGCCACAATGATTTGCTGGTAAATGCCATTACAAATTTTGTTCGTGGAGACAACCCGATTTTTTTTTTCCAACGCTAAAAGTTTGTGACCACAAAAAATTTGCAATGTCTATATTACAGAAAATTTTCCATTCACCACAAAATGTTTCCAAGGTTAATACCGTTAAATACTTTGCACCTGCCACTAAATATTATTTCATTTGTTGGTTGTATTTAAACTTTTGAAATCAATTAATTGGCTCTTTCATTTAGATGTGAAAAAATGGGAGATTTCGATATCAATTCAAAGTTGCCTATGAATTTGTTCGGTGTTGGTTCATTTTATTTTTTAAACTTGAGCATGGTAATAAGACTACAGTCGGTTCACGACNTATGAATTTGTTCGGTGTTGGTTCATTTTATTTTTTAAACTTGAGCATGGTAATAAGACTACAGTCGGTTCACGACTGGAAGAAACTTTTGAAATTCAACCTTTGAAAAAACACCCTAGCCGTTAGCTTCATGCATATAACATTACAAACAGCAGCGAGCGCGGATACAGTTATGCCGTTAGGTTGCCAGCACAAAGAGAGAAAATAGTTCCAAAGAGTTAACGTTATTCTTAATTTATCGCTTGCAAATGGATTTCGATAAGACTTGTGTCTTATTATGCCAATTATTAATGACGTGATGCTAACGTATTAAGATTTCAATGTTTCTTGCATAGTGACAGGATCACGCTCAAGGTGAAAGTAGAGCGGCCATTTGTTTACAAACCTTCGTTGCCTGTGTTGTTGGCGAGATGTGGTCGACACACGTGCCAGAGAATTTGTGCGTTTACCTTGTTTAACCTATAATAATT
>NQII01007462.1:0-100104 GCA_002778355.1 Clitarchus hookeri
GGGGCGAAGACGCGCTTCGGCGTGATTAAAGAGGAAAGCCTGTACGCGCTTCCTTCGCGAGTATTAATTTAAACTCAAGTTTGGACGACCGCGTAGTGAATAAGGTACTGAATGGACTTTATAATGTGTACCATAAACCCGAGAGCTTGGCCAGGAAAAGGACGCGTACGTCACGCCAATAAGAAGAATACCTAGCGATCAAGACTACGGATTTTCTGCAAGATCCTGAGACGTAATAATTCTTGTAGGTAAGTTATTTGAGATTTTCGATCACAGAGACAAAATATAAAGTTATTAAATTAATATTTAAAACGTTATTTGAAGAGACAGAGACGCCAGTAGTTAGCAATGAAAGGTTTCGGGACACCTGGTGTCCTGGCGGGGACGAGGAGACGAGCCGCGGCCATCTTGGATGACGTCATTTTCCCCTTTACCTCATTACGGCAGCCATTTTGGCAGTCCGTACGTGTAAAAACGGCTAATTTGCCAGACAATTTCCCGAATTTCCCTCAAAAAAATATATCTTGCACAATTCGGATGATATTTTTCAAGTTTGCACAATGCGGATGAATACGGATGAAAATTGTGCAATGTCATACGGAATGTGCAATCAGATACGCGAGGCTCTCGAAAGGATATCGTCTCTGATTGGCTACGCGAGGCTCTCGAAAGGGTCTCGCCTCTGGGTTTCGACACACCTGGCGTCCTGGCAGGGACTGGGGAGTGAGCGGCGGCCATCTTGGATTACGACACGAGTCAAACCTCCTGCTATGTCATTCCTTCCAGACGATGCCCATTTTGCTAGACAGTACCGACGGCGGTCATTTTGCCAACCAGTACCGACGAAAATATTGTTCCCTACTTCATGCTCTTCCATTCCAACCTAATGTCTTAAATTCATGCGTTTCACTCCGGCCAACCATAGCTATGCGAGGCTCTCGAAATGGTCTCGTCTCTGATTGGCTATGCAACCATAACACAGACAACACTTCCGGCAACGAAAATGACTACAGTATCATTTATGCCTTATGAGAACTTATAAGCAATGATTGCCATAGTTTCCGAACCGTTAAAAATAGTCTCCAAATTCGTAACATAGACATTACCTCCGACATGTAAAATGATCTCAGGGTTATTTATGAGCTATGCCTACTTATAAGCATAAATGACCGTAATTTCCGATCCGTTTAAGATACAGTCACCAAATTTATGACATACACATCGCCACCGACAACGGAAATGATCGCTGGGCCATTTATGCCCTACGCGTACTTATAAGCATAGCTGACTGCAATTTCCAATTGGTTTAAGATAGTCACCAAATTCGTAACATAGTCATCGCCCCCGACAACGAAAATGATCGCAGGGGCATTTGTGCCCTATGCGTATTTATAAGCATAGTTGACTGTAATNCGCCCCCGACAACGAAAATGATCGCAGGGGCATTTGTGCCCTATGCGTATTTATAAGCATAGTTGACTGTAATTTCCTAATCGTATAAAATAGTCACCAAATTCAAAACATACACATCGCCCCCGAGAACGAAAATTATCTCATGGTCATTTATGCCATTTGCATACTGATAAGCATAGTTGACCGTAATTCCCGAACCATTTAAGTTACAGTCATCAAATTCGTAACATAGACATCGTCCCCGATAACGAAAATGATCACAGGGTCATCTATGTCTTATGTGCACTTAAATTCATAGTTGGCTGTTGTTTCCGAACCGCAGTTGTGTAGGGTCTGAAATAGCACATATATACACATCGGCCTGCACGCACTCATCAATATCTATCACCACCACCCTTGTCGCAAGGTAGTGCAACTGTCTACCAACTTGATCCCTCTCAGCTACAGATAGTCACTCTGAACCGACCAATAACATCGAGTCTGGATATATAAATATAAATAAGTATATGTAAATAAAAGTCAGCATGGATAACTTACAACAAACTGCGATATGCAAAAAGCAAGATATGTGCAGTTGTTATACATGTATGATGCGCATAGTTGTGGTGGTATCTGTATAGTACTTATATGATAATATAAACGACTATCATCAGTATTACACAAGTGTCGGCAGCTTGATTCATCGCTAACATGGGTAGCCCCTAACAACCGTCAATATAATGAAAAAACTATGCTTATAAGTACGTATAGGGCATACATGACCCTGCGATCATTTTCGTTGTTACGGGTGATGTCCATGTTACGAATTTGGCGACTGTATCTTAAACGGTTCGGAAATTACAGCCAACTATGCTTATAAGTATGCATTTTCGTTGACGGAGGCGATGTCTATGATACGAATTTGGTGACTGTATCTTAAACGGTTCGGAAATTACAGCCAACTATGCTTATAAGTATGCATTTTCGTTGACGGAGGCGATGTCTATGATACGAATTTGGTGACTGTATCTTAAACGGTTTGGGAATTATAGCCAACTATGCTTATAAGTACGTATAGGGCATAAATGACCCAGCGAACATTTTCGTTTTCGGGGGCGATGACTATGTTACGAATTTGGTGACTGCATCTTAAACGGATAGGAAATTACAGCCAACTATGCACATAAGTACGCATAGGGCTTAAATGACCCTGCAATCATTTTCGTTGACGGTGTGATGTGTATGCTACGAATTTGGTGACTATTTTGAACGATTCGGAAATTACATTCAATAATGCTCATAAGTACGCATAGGGTTTTAATGACCCAGCGATCACTTTCGTTGTCGGGAGTGTTGTGTATGTTATGAATTTTGTGACTATTTTAAACGGTTCCGAAATTATGGCTAACTATGCTTATAAGTTCTCATAGGGCATCAATGATCCTGCAATAATTTTTGTTGTCAGAGGTGTTGTCTATGTATCCTTACAAAGCCAATCAGAGACGAGACCCTTTCGAGAGCCTCGCATAGCCAGAGACCCTTTCGAGAGTCTCGGGTAGCTATCGTTGGCCGGGGTGGAGCACATGAAGTCGGGACAGGTAGGGTGGAATGAAAGAGCATGAAGTAGGAAATAATATGGTCTTCGGTACTGGCTGGCAAATTGGCCTACACTATTTATTCATTCATACTGGTGTAAGAATTATTAACTCTCGTTGAAATTAAATTTCACGTAATTTTCCAAACTGTCTGTGGACATTTTTTTTTATTTCTCTATCGTGCAGTATGTTGATTTTTATTTTCCTTCCCAGTGTTTACGTATGTATTTTACAGTCATCGGAGCTCATCCGAGGCTTATGTTCCAGAGACATATTTTATGGTAAGGAAGGTGTAAGTGGTTTTTACGTTTGCTGCAAAATCTTTGTCCTATATAGCCGGGATTATACAAACTCCAGAGCAGAACTCAGTGTTAGGTTTAGAATAGAAAAAATTACCCAAAATCCTATCTCTCGTTCCTGTTTATTTATAACTGAAGTTTTCTGACTTCGACACCTAATTCACGTAAGATAAACGTATTGTAAATGAATGAATATAATATTTTTTTTTTGATGCTTTTATAATTTAATTTATAAAAACTAAATAGGCGTCATATAAGTGGAAAATAAAAGTAAAATAATCCTAAGATTTGTAAGATATTTTGTTAAATAACGACAGTCGTTAAATAATTTTTTTATATTAAATTAAGATGGTTGGTCAGAGTTTAAATAGTGTTTAATTTTCACCAGAATACCTCAAAAAAATTTCTTTGAAATGTATTTTGTTGGTTTTTCGCAGTTTGTAAATTGTTAACTAAATTTTAGTTAAAATATCTACAACCACATTTGTAACATTAATATTATAGGAGAATTACTCATATTCTCCAAATTTGATATTCTCTTGTGGCTGCCACAAAAATCTTGGGCCGTGTTCGAATTGGCACTTTAATTTTACTAAAAGGTCACGTGACCCGAATTAGTCGACTAAAATGATAACATATTTGGTAGTTAAGTATTTAGTTTTCGTATGCAACGGATCTTTCTAAAATAGTAAATTACCAAATTACAACCAATTTTGACCACGTGAGTATAGACGGCGTCCGAATTGAACACTACTAAACAGTAAAATCCTATGGTTAATTTGAACACGGCCTCGGCTGACAAACATCAGCCGTGTCCGAAAACGCTAGGAGACCACCATTTAGGTTACTAAATAGATCATGTGACCCAGTTTAGGCCCAAAATATTTGGGTCTTTACAGCAGAAATGTTTTATTTCATTTTTTTTATAAAGCATATTATGAAAATCGAAACGAAAAACCAAGAAGGAAAACGAAACGATGAATCACAAGTGCGTAATATTGTTGGTTTTATTCATTTTCTTTGCGTTGGGAATTATATTTGAACCTGTTATTGTAAGAAAAATCATAACCTCTCAACTTATTATTAAAAGGGGGTTTTGCTTACGGGAGCGAGTAAATATAACGATTTTGTAATTTTTAGAGAGAAAGTATAAGTGATTTTCTTTACTCTTTTCGTTTCTTAAGAAACATCAAAACATTCAGTAATGTAGTTCCTTAAAATATCAATTGGAGCGCTGCTCAGTGTCGTTCGAATTCCAACCTAAATTGACAAATCCTTAAATTACCAAACGACGAATTCAGACACGGCTATCGTGTGATACGTACTGTTTAACATTTTATAAAATTCCAGCGATAATCCACGAATTTGTTCCTTACAAAAACACGCAGTTTATTTCATAGCGAAAACACGAACATGTCTATGTACCACGACATAGGTAGCCAGCAGCATTTTTTTTAAATTTTAATGATTTTATGCAGTTACGATTTCACATGATGGTACAAAATTACTAAAGTTATGATAAGTTCCCGCAATCCCCATCGGTCAATGTTTATTTTTTGTAACATCCCACGATTATAAATGTTATTAATGGGTTTGTTTAGAAATGAAACGTAACTATGCGATGTGTGACACTTTCCAAATCGTTCGACGTGGTTTGGAATTGAAAATATTATTTTAAGAAGTGATAAGTATATGAAAACATTCTTTATGTTATACAAATACTTGCCCCAGTGAGATATCGAACCCTCACTGGCTCACACTGTACTGACAAATTCCGTGACTGTTACATCGCACGATATAGTTAATACGTGATTGCGCAACCCAGCAGCAATATCTCCGAATGCGCCACTGAACTTTCGCACCTAGCAACGGTTGGCGATGGAAATATAAATTGTTCAGAGGTGTAATAGTAGTTTTTTTTGTAGAAACTAATAGTGATTAGGAACAGATTGTGCCCGAACTTAAAGAACTAACTTTAAAACTTAGATTTATATGAAATTTCTTACGACAGCAAAAATTACGGCGCGCACCACAAATATTCCTATTTCGTTTTGGAAGAAAATAGTGCGAAATAGTGTCTAGAACAAGGTTTTTGTGTAGTTGTAGTTGCTGACGTCGCGTTTTACACTTAAATATTTATAAGCGTAACATAGTGACGTAAACAAAATATAGATAGCGGCACAAGTCTTCCGAGCGTTTCTTGACTTAGTTTAAAGTAATCCCGCTAGATGGCAGCACCTTTCAGAAAGTCCTTCAATCGAGAAGAGTGTTATCACTCTCACGAAATACCGCAGTATAATGATGCGAGAAGGAATAAAAAATAAAATTACTTTTTTTTTTAAATTGTCAGTACTCCCCTTTTCAATTACAGCAACTGCCGTTAAATAAAATATCCAATTTATCTTAGGTGCTCGAAGAAATTTGAAATGTTCTGCTTTACACTGCCCCCTTCTCACACAAAATTATTAAAATAATTTAAACGCTAAGCAATTAAATCGCAGTATTTTATTTCAGTTGCAAAAAATCCTGTTGCAACTGGGAGCAATAACTCAAAACATAATTAGTGCGATACATCTACGTTTAGAAATTTGTTTGATAGTACCTTGATATACGGAATTGTTTAAGCGGCTTCGACTACGCGCCAGTGTCTACGGCCGCTGGTCGGTGCTTGCAGCACCACTGCCGGGTGTGCGATGAAATGCGAACACTCCAACATGGGATCATGTGCATACCAGCACGTACTCCCGCTATTTACATCGTTTCGTGCTTGTCACATGGTTTCTTCGTGGTGCGCTATTTTCATTGTTTGGCAATGTATTTGAGAATGCTAGGTTAATATAATTAGCTTCTCATTCCTCACCCTCAAAACGAGATTCCCTTGATCGAGAACGAACGGTATGTTTCACTGTTTGAGACTAGTGGGCAAAACACACGTATTAAAGGTAAACCTAGGATTTATGCTTGGGTGACGGAAGCTACAAAAAGAAGAAAAAAAATCACAATTATTATTTTGATTAGTGTTTACCTACGATAACGTCCGAATAATGTCTTAAATATTCGGTTTTCGTCTTTGACGAGTATTTTCTAAAGTTTAAATGGCTAAAACAATTTTTAGGAATTAAAATTCTTGCACAAGTTATTTAAAATACCGCAGGGATGTAGGACACACAGTTATATTAATTTTATGATGCACGAAAAATTACAAGTAAACGCTGTAAATCTGACAGAGGCGAGCTCATCGCAAATTAGTTTTACGCCAATACAATGCTTAGCTCGTAGAGGAGAACGAGACGTTTAATGCAATTGTCTGGGTCAGAACTTCTAGGCCTGGGGCACGCAAAATACATCCTGAACACATGATTTCCTGACTAATACAGAGGTTGACGTACATAATCAAAACTCACGGACACATACGTGTATGTATAAATGCTTGTCATTTTAATGATAGGCTGAGTATAAAACAACGTTATGGCATTGTTAACTAGCTGGCGGGGTTTGCAGTCCTCGTAGCCCTTCCTTGTGCACGCGGTGGGTGATTGATGTCTGTTGGTTTCTTGGGTGCTTGCGCAGTTTGAGGGGTCTGAAATATGTGGAGGCATATGTCGATGTTCAACATTGATTTTATATACGCATTTAAGAATGTGTGACACAATGTTACTTTAAACTCCCAAGTCACGATTGCTGTCCTTTCTATCTATAAATCGACATATCTTCCACCGACGTTTTCGCGAAGTCTTGATGGCCCAAAAAACTGGTTGCAGTGAGTTTGAAATGTCTTTCGTTTTACACATAGCAGACGTCGCAAGATATGTAAACAACTGTAACATCGATTAAAACGTTTATCTCACAAACCGAAAACATAACTGTAGCTTTCCGTGGGCAGCCATTTTATTGTGCGCATCCGTGAAATCACAATGCGCATATAAATACGTACGTGTTACTCACTCATTCAAATACAAATTTAGAAAATATATATAATTTTTATTTTTATTTTTTTTTTCATGCTAGATGAAATCCACAAAACGCAGCATAAAAATGTTGTGTATCTCGGTATATAAATTTGAATGTATAAACGCAATTGTTCATGACAGGAATTGCCTTTTATTCAACACTACGGAACGGCGTAGGATGTAAAAATATCGCCTATAGCACAGGCAACCCATCAATTAGTAAAGCTTTACGGGTTGCCGCCCTTCAAGGCGTACGACCGTATCTACCACCTCCAGTAGTCTGAACTTTACTTGTAGATATAACGAAGTGGTCAAATATTGAGACAGGACTCGATGCTTGTGTTGGAATGTTGGCGGACGTTGGTGAAAGCGGACGGGATGTCCTTGGGGTATCGCTGCGTTCCGTAAATGTTTCGATCTTACACCCGCCAGTTCGGTCGGGAGGCTGCTGCTCCACTAGTACGAGATTTATTTAACTTTTCCACACAGGACGAGCGCAGTAAGCGATTTGAGTGGCTCTTGACATCGAAGTCTTAAGAACCGAAAAGGGTGAAGCGAGGTAAGTATGGAGTAGCGCAGGAATGAAAGGGTGGGGGAAACGGAAAATCCCCGAGAAAACCCGCTTCGTCCGGCACAATTCCCAAATTCGGAAATCCGGGAGCGACCCCACCGATAGGAGGCGAGTAGTCTAACCACTGCACCACCGCGGCCCCTCACACAGCGAGAGGTGCCTAAGTGATGTCTGCGTATTCGTCGGTATACGATTGGGAAGGCACGTGACACAACAGTCTGAGTAAGAAGGTAAGTTCATGCGCATGTCCGAAGTGAAGGTAGGCATCTAATGACGTCACGGCCGAGACACTCGCTGAGGACAGCCGGCACATACACAGCATCAGCTGTTACTTTTGCCAATAATATGCTGTTGCGGTGTACGGCTATAACATAAATAGAAAACCACACATGGGCTTGTTGCACAGTATACAGTTTATAACATGCGAGAATATAGGCAAGTGTAACTTTTTTATAGCCATTACTAAAGTCGCGTACATGTACTGTCCTATCGGTGTGGACACATTCGGATTTTTACTTACCAGATATTAATTTTTTTCTTTTCACTGATACTTTATTTTATTTCGAATGTTTTTGCTATATAATGGTCAAGAATTCAAATATATTATTAGTTATCTTGTCGAATAAATTTAGGCCAATATTTCATTACAGATTTGTCATTACGCTCTCCTTCTGATTGGTAAATCTACAGAATAATTAGCAGTATTGCGAGATAAAGCTAAGTAAAATTAATTTATACTTCTCTTTGTACCGGTTATTGAATGTAATATTAAATATAACATCATGTTATTAAGAAATTGGAAGAAAATTATTTCACCAAACTTGAGCGCCTTCTTTTAACAAGGACATGCCAGGTGATAGAAAAAATCCTTTGTCAATATGTGACATAACTCTTTCAGTAAAGAAAAGCTGATTTAAGTTGTTTGTTAAGCCGTAGTACACGGCGATAAACTTTTTTTGTGAATTAAAAGATATCAATGCGCACTCTAAATGCAAACGCCGTAAAACTATTTACACTAGTAGGGCACTACATCCTTAAAATAATCACAAATTTTATTCAAAATACGATATCAAAACTTTGAGAGATTTGTATGCTGAAATTTCCGGAACTTAACATCAGCATTATATTTTACTACAGGCAGTTTCGTTGTATAAAGCAACATTATTCACACTAATTTGTTTAAAAACCGGAGTTTTTTCTGTTTATCGGGAATAGGATTTAGCAGAAAAATTCAATTCATTACATGTTATACATATACAAAGGTGAAAACACACTTAAATATACGCAGGAGACTCGTGGCTTAGGTTGTCTAACCGTTAAGTTGAAACAAGAGGTGTCGTATTTAAATACTGTATAAATTTTAAATTTTCCGTTTTAGGATGTTAACTTGGGAAAGTTTACTTTGCAAGTTGTCCCATATATATATATATATATATATATATATATATATAATATGGGACTTCTTATATATATATATAACGTGTCTCTAAAAATCACCGAAAAACTCCGGGAGGTGATTCCTTATGAAAAATAAAGTATAATATATATATATATATATGACACTTTGTACCTACATGCAATATTAAGGGAGGAATGACACCTTGAAAATCAAATTTTAAAATATTAATCTCCCGAAATATCGGAAAGTAAGGGACATTAAATGACAATACTCCAAACATTGTTTTCTGTTAATAGGGTACTTAACCTACAGCAAACATGTGTTTATACCTTCCACGGTAATGAAAATAACAAGGGTGGCCACCCTATTATTGTATGCACCTTTTGTACCGTCGGGATTTTGGAACGTTTGATGCTGGCCTATTGAGCAGTGTCATTTACGTAACAAATATGGTCTTCTTGTTGCACGTGCGTAAGACCCACCAGTTTTGCTCAAAACACACATGAAGCTTCGGACCAGCGTTACAGTTCCTAACACGTAGGCAACACTACTTTCATGAGTCAATGGTTGGCTGCTGAGTCCACTGCACAAGTGGTGGTGGAAGATATTTAAACACTTACTGTAAACAATCTGCACCACACATTTATAGGCTTACAGTACGTAAGTAGAATGGTTATTTTATCAACAAATGTTNTTAATCTCCCGAAATATCGGAAAGTAAGGGACATTAAATGACAATACTCCAAACATTGTTTTCTGTTAATAGGGTACTTAACCTACAGCAAACATGTGTTTATACCTTCCACGGTAATGAAAATAACAAGGGTGGCCACCCTATTATTGTATGCACCTTTTGTACCGTCGGGATTTTGGAACGTTTGATGCTGGCCTATTGAGCAGTGTCATTTACGTAACAAATATGGTCTTCTTGTTGCACGTGCGTAAGACCCACCAGTTTTGCTCAAAACACACATGAAGCTTCGGACCAGCGTTACAGTTCCTAACACGTAGGCAACACTACTTTCATGAGTCAATGGTTGGCTGCTGAGTCCACTGCACAAGTGGTGGTGGAAGATATTTAAACACTTACTGTAAACAATCTGCACCACACATTTATAGGCTTACAGTACGTAAGTAGAATGGTTATTTTATCAACAAATGTTGACCTGTGTCAATATGCTACACCCCATGGTTCTCAAGACATGGATGTTTAATGTTCGAAACAGATATGTATTATACCTGCGACATAGGCAACGCTCAGCACACATGACGCGGTGCAGAGGTAGAACCAGAGGGAAACTAGTAACCAGGACTTCAAAAGTAAAATACAACACAATAATCGACTGACGCACATTTCGGAATACACCGTTCATCGCTCGAATGTGGTCAGTAGCACTGATTTATTTTCTTAACGAGATCCTCTTCTGATTACACAGGTGTCGTATACACATGCGATATTATCTGTGTGTGTTAATTAATGAATAACACATTCAAAGTGACAGAATGTACTAGTTGAACAGATGACACTCCAGGTAGTTGGTACAGGAACAAAACACAATTCAGCATGACATTAAAAAAAAAACTTCAAACAACAAAACACATCATGTAAGTTGTGGCAAAAGAAAAATTGCTAATAAATAAAATTATCATTTTCCTCAGTGGAGTAGGTGTATGACTGTACATATGCTATCGATAAATAAAATAATTGAAGGTTTTGTAAAAATAATTTACATTCAAAAATAAATTTCCACTGCTTTGAAATTATTCAAATCAAATTTAATTTGTTTAAAACTGCCTTTTATTCATAACTTGCCTGGTAAATTACTTTAATTATTACTGTCGAAAGTTGAAACAAAATAAAAAAAAATGCCCGTTACCTTTAACTGTAAAACCTTTCTTAATGTTTGCTGGTGCTTAGTAATAAAACATAAGAAACTGGCCATCAGGGCTTGTTATGGGCATAAAAACGTGTTTCACACACAAATACATTTAACTGCACCTTTTGGTAGTCTCTTCAATTTTTTTTACATGAATGGGATAGAAGAACACAGTTCATTACCGGGATACTGGATAAGAAGGAATTGATTTTATTTAGACTTAAACAAAATTAATGCCAATGCAGCAACTGGACTAAATTATGTAAATAAATCGGTGTGGCATAACTTCCATATATAATAACGTGCCATCTTTTAATTTTATCTTTTCAATCATTGTGTGGAGCGACACACATCACGTCCGCTCACTGTGATGTCGAACATCCTGCCCGTGAATTCGAAAAGCCAGCAAAACATACCTATGTCACAATTTACAAAACATATTCCAAAATATAAACAAACATCAAATAAATAGTTAAAATAATAAAATTACATCGTCTACAAAAATTTATTTCTTCATACATAAGACAACGTATACCTAACAACTGTTAAATTATATAAGATTTATGTTTAACAACATTTACGAGTAGAACTATATTTCATAAATACGTCACACAAACAAATATAACAGATTAGGTGTAACGAAAACACTAGTCATAATCCAATAGCTAAATAGAAATGATCCAAATNCACAAACAAATATAACAGATTAGGTGTAACGAAAACACTAGTCATAATCCAATAGCTAAATAGAAATGATCCAAATTTTTACACATAATTTCACAGGAATATTTGTTATCCGATGAAATTTTGTGGAAATTCGCCCACTGCTTTGCTTACGAAAAATATCACTTTTCGTTTATAAAATTTAAATGCCTACATTGGTATGGCCAGAAAACTAACAGCACAATACCTAGGCGGTGATAATGTACATATTTCAATAAACTGCATTGACACATTAGTTTATGCAGAATATAATTTACACCCAAATGATCTAACTTGAAAATTAGTTTGATATATCGGCTGATACAAATTAAACCAACTGGACAGACGTTATACTACTGTTTTAACGTATTCTTAACACTAAAGGAATGTTTAACGTGCAGTATGAAAGTTTCAAAACAAGTCACGCACGTGCCAAAGTATCCACTCGTAAGTTGGGAATCTCCTAAACACTAAATGAGTGAGTGAGTGGGTGGAGAGATTTGGGCGGCTCTTAACATTGAGGTCTTGAGAGCCGATTAGGGTGAAGCGAGGCATGGAGCAACGCTGGAATGAAGAGGCGGGCATCGTCCGGCACGATTGCCACATGAATAAATCCTGGAGCGATCCCGACANGAGCAACGCTGGAATGAAGAGGCGGGCATCGTCCGGCACGATTGCCACATGAATAAATCCTGGAGCGATCCCGACGGGAATGGAACCCGGTTCCCATGTGTGGGAGGCGAGTAGTATAACAACTGCACCACCGCGGCCCAGCAAATACTAAATAACACACTCTAAAATTTAGAATTGCCACACGTTTCATAACAAAACGCACTCAACCGAAGTTCCTTCAAATTTANAATAACACACTCTAAAATTTAGAATTGCCACACGTTTCATAACAAAACGCACTCAACCGAAGTTCCTTCAAATTTATTCGAGGTTTAAAATATATACCTCCCTGCTTCAATTGCATAAAGCAGCAGATTTTCCAGGTCGGCATATTATGTGAAATTTCAAAAATTTCTGGGACTAGAAATTACGTTACAATAGAGCAGAAAGCAATAACAAATAACGTTTTATTTATTACGTTAGTGAATATTTTATTTCAGGGGTTACACTACTGAAATTTAGAATCGCTTTGATCGCGAACTGCTTTTTTATTAACGCACAAGCAAGGAAAGGAAAAAAATAAAACGAAACCAAACTCAACGATTGTAAGAGTCAGAATGATGACAATGAACTGCGGATGACAACCATTTTTAACTTTACTACTGGTATGGCGTTAAAACATGAAACTACTTCTCGTAGTTCGCTGCCAACTTAACCCTGAGTGTTGCAGTTATTGCTTATGTTCAAATATATGCAGTTGCAAGCAGTGACTATTTTTCAAAGGCTGATTTCAAGAGTGCTCACTTTATCGTGAAATACCTATACATAGTCTATGGATATGTGGTACACCGTCCAGCCATCTTAAATAATGCGTTGCACCCCGTCGCACTCCGATACACGCTGCAACACCGTCTGACATGGAGTCCAGTAGATGCTGGATGTTGTCCTGGGGCTGACAGGCCAAAATTGTTCGACTGTTTTTACCAAATCCCAAATNGAGTCCAGTAGATGCTGGATGTTGTCCTGGGGCTGACAGGCCAAAATTGTTCGACTGTTTTTACCAAATCCCAAATGCTGTGGTCCAGCGGTAGCTGAAGTTTCAGCTGGTCCGACACATGATCGGTGAGGACATTTCAGAGGAGCGGGCAGGCCATGGTAGTGTATGGACATGACAGGGGCAGTACTAGGCGACCCATATCGTGTGCAGTAGGGTGTTATCCTACTGTAACATCGCACTTGGAATCCCAATCAGGAATGGGAGCAGATGGTGNAGTCCAGTAGATGCTGGATGTTGTCCTGGGGCTGACAGGCCAAAATTGTTCGACTGTTTTTACCAAATCCCAAATACTGTGGTCCAGCGGCAGCTGAAGTCATGAAGACACATGATCGGCGAGGACATTTCAGAGGAGCGGGCAGGCCATGGTAGTGTTTGGACATGACAGGGGCAGTACTAGGCGACCTATATCGTGTGCAGTAGGGTGTTATCCTACTGTAACATCGCACTTGGAATCCCAATCAGGAATGGGAGCAGATGGTGNATATCGTGTGCAGTAGGGTGTTATCCTACTGTAACATCGCACTTGGAATCCCAATCAGGAATGGGAGCAGATGGTGGCGTAGGATCTCATCCACATGCCGCTGGACCGTCAATGTTCCCCATAGCACGACGATAGCAGATCGGCTATCGTAGGCTATGGCTACCAAGACCATAATGCTCGTGGTGGGGGAAGTGTGCAGCTCGATAGAGTGATTGAGAGTGTAGCATTCACCAGTAACCCGCCACACCCAAGCNTCGTGGTGGGGGAAGTGTGCAGCTCGATAGAGTGATTGAGAGTGTAGCATTCACCAGTAACCCGCCACACCCAAGCACAATGATCATCGGTCCTCATAACGAAGCGGCACTCATCACTGAAACCACACATCGAGAGTAAGTGACGTTCCACAGTGCTCTGACCTGGCACCATTGTAAACGGAGCCGTCATTGTTGCAGAGTTAATGGCAGCATATATAATGGGCACTGGGATCGCAGATTAACCTCAAAGAGGCTTCGGGAAATGATTTGTGGACACACAGGAACCCCAACACTGGCCAGTATCGTGGACTGGGTCACCATGAAATCCCTCCGGTAGTCGACCTCGTCTGTCCTGAGGTGGAACTCCTTGTATGGGTGCCTTTACAAATCCATTGCTTCCAACAGAATCTGGCAGTATGGTCCGAACGATCCACATGGTGGGCTATACGGCGNACTCCTTGTATGGGTGCCTTTACAAATCCATTGCTTCCAACAGAATCTGGCAGTATGGTCCGAACGATCCACATGGTGGGCTATACGGCGATACAACCTTCCTGCGGGTTTCAGCCCGATTTTGGGTCCTCTTTGGAAGTCCGTCTTTGACATCTTCCCGGCATTCTTCTTCACTCTGTACATTTTCTTGGAATCGCCCGGTTTTTCTCGCGTTAATGCGGCTTCAACTACACGCTAGTGTATACGACCACTAGGCGGTTCTTACAGCGTCACTGACGGGTGCGCAAACGCACAAACATGGCATATTTACTTGGAGATGCAGGTAGTAAAATAAGTTTCTTTGCGTGTACGAGAAAATATCTATGAATTATGAACATATATGGCTAGGAATAAAAATAGATTATAAAATATTATATCAACTTCCTGTCGCTTATATACAAAAAAAATAAGGATATAAAAGTATTCTTTCGGAACATCTACATCAAAAGATAAGACACTTAAACAATTTCTATTAATAGTTATTTCTATTAATATACAGTCGACAAAGTTCAATAGTAGGGGGTTACTATTTTGAGCGTATTCTTATAACTGCTGATTACGTAATGAAAAGACCAACCCAGGAAATATATTTGTATTTTTACGGCAGGCGCTTTGTGAGCGTGTGAGGCAACAATGATTTATTTACGCGCACGTGCCAACAGTTGCAACCGGCAAGAGGATGGAGGGCTCGAAAGGCAAGAGAGAGGAAACTGTGAAAATAAANATGGACGAGAGAGAAAGAGACAGGAAGGAATGAGGGAGCATAAGAATAAAAAAAGACAAGTAAGAAAATAAATAAGACCGGAATGAATATGAGCAAACCCCAAGGGATAGATCAGGTGAGAGAGAACGGGCGTGGGGAAGAGAGACTGCAAGGAATGAGAGTCGCATGACAGGGCAATAAACTCGAACATTCTTCAGACAAGTTGGACAGTGCTGGGTCATGCTATTTTTGGACTGAGTGAATCATATGAATTTTGGTAAAGCAAATTTCTGAGCGAAATTCGGGAAACTTTGAGCGTTTTTGGAGAAAACGGGGGAATTCCAATATGGCGGCCGTGGCTCCGCGGTGCCCCGCCAGGACACCAGGTGTGTTGGTATGCCCCTTTTCCTACTACTCATTAACTTGCAACTATAATCCATTCAATGTTACTTCACACTAAAATTCTATTCTCAGGATATTCCTACGCCTCGTTTAAACTAAGCTTAACTAAGTTAAGACATTTACACCAGAGGGACAACGCACCGTATTCGTGCGCAATCAGTTGTAATAATATTTTGCATGATAACTATTTCTTACTAGCCGCTACCAACACACGTGTTTTCTCACCGGTTTAATCCATACTTATTCTATATGATATGATATAGTCTATAAATAAAATATAGGCGAAACTTTAATTTAAAGAAAAATAAGATAGTTTTATGTTAACTGATGTATTAAGAGGTTGTGATACATGAAACAGTTAAGAAATAACTTAACACGCCAATGGTTTGATTCAAGAAGTGTGAAGAAACCGCGAATAAACTATATAAAGAGCAGTCTTGGTTATGTCTATATAGAAAACTTCCTAGTATATAGGGAATTCGTATGCATACCATTTCAAATTCGTAATACTGAAATATTTGTAACTATTAGATGGATTTAAATTGCTGTTAGCTAACATGACACTCTATACTGACTGAACCTCATCTGGTTGCAAAATTCACATAATATAATTTTCCTCTTGGGAAAAGCAAACATTGGAAACTTTACACAGTGTGCCTTTTATGTATATTATAGTGCGTGCCACTCCCAACCTTGGGCATCGGGTGTCTATGAGATATCTGAAAATTGTTCTGGATTACTGCCCTATTCGCTCACAGCTAGACTCGGAATGCGGTGAACCTTCCAGGTCAAGACCAGTGGCTGTAAAAGGCTTGTTGGACCGCCAAGCCGGCAGTTGTTGAATGGATGAGTTTCAGCGACAGACGACTAGTGAGAAGAGAAGCGTGCGGCGAGAGAAGTGATCGGTGGGAGGAAAATCTGCGATTGCGAACATCAGAGCAGTGAAGAGTACGACTGCATGCTGCACTATTGGACTCGATGCGTGAGTGAAAGATATTACAAATTATGGCAGCAGATAGATTAATGATGAGTATGAGTTAATTGCATGTAACCAAACAGAGACATTAAGAAGGTCGTTAATAAGCCTTGGAATAGACAGTAAGTATTGTGCTCACTGGGAAATAAAAAGAGTAATAGTGGAAATATATAATTAAATGCTTAAAATAATAGGTGTATGAATAAACTAAATATCATATTTCGTTATTTTATTTTTATTAAGACTTCCATTCCTCACGAACTCAGATACGCTCCTCAGGTGTCATGTAATATTATTTTTAAATAATGGCTGCAACTCCGTACTTTTTAAAAAAGATTTGGTATTTTTCCGATTTACATGAGCAGCTGCTATTTTTTCCCTCTTTATAACGAATTACATTTACAATAAAATTTTATAACGCTTATTGCACAAATTTTTAATTATCGCCATCTGGGCACATACTATTTTGTATGGCGAAGGTCTGCGTAACTGACCGAATCATTTAATCGCAAGTGAAGGACATTTATTTACTGTGTAACGTTTAGCATAAATTCTTTATCATTGCTGTGTGGAGAGGCTCGACACTCGATAGTGCCTATCATCCTTAACCTTATAGCCCAGGCCAATTAGCCAAAAAAAAAAAAGGCCGTAGCTACGAATAATTCTACCAAAGCTGGAAACTTTTGAAATCGACTTTAGGCATCCCTAATAAGAGTTCCTAGCGTTTGCGACGGATTCTGAGCACCGCATAACTTTTGGGGGCCAAAAAACCGCGATTTTTTGGCACTTGTTTTACTCTTTTGCTTATAACTCGGAAACGACAAATCCTACAGAAACGTTCACCATTGCCAAAATTAAAGAGCATGTCATTGCGCGCCCAATAACATATTTAAAAGTTGAAATCGGTTCAGCCGTTCATCCGCTGTCGATCGTCAAAATTTGGTAATTTCTTCCAATTTGCCTAAAAAGTTGGTTGTACTCAAGTTCCAACCTCTGTTACCAACAAATAGGTTCTTCAAATGAAAATTTTGAGTAATGAAGGTTGTAGAGTATCAAATTATGTATGAAAGGAGNAAACCGCGATTTTTTGGCACTTGTTTTACTCTTTTGCTTATAACTCGGAAACGACAAATCCTACAGAAACGTTCATCATTGCCAAAATTAAAGAGCATGACATTGCGCGCCCAATAACATATTAAAATTTGAAATCGGTTCAGCCGTTCATCCGCTGTCGATCGTCAAAATTTGGTAATTTCTTCCAATTTGCCTAAAAAGTTGGTTGTACTCAAGTTCCAACCTCTGCTACCAACAAATAGGTTCTTCAAATGAAAATTTTGAGTAATGAAGGTTGTAGAGTATCAAATTATGTATGAAAGGAGGTCTCCATTGTGAAATTTGCTCATTCTGATGTAGAGCAAAAAATAAAAAAACCCGGAAAGTAGTCGTACAGCTCAATGCTCATTAAGACTGTTATTGTGACGTCAAATGACTTGTTCACTCCAGTGGTTCACTCTGGCCCCTCTGTGGTTCCGAGTTGTGTAAAGTGAAGAGGGTCTCGTCGGTCGTCCTTGGGCCAGGGTCTTTGGCTTCCAGGTGTCACGTTATGTGGAATTGAGAGGGTAATGCGGGCCACCTGGCCCCTTTGTCCTCGCTCCCTCTCTCTCCTTTCCCAGGCGAGCTCAGTCGTCGAGCCCTTCCTGTCTCTTTTTTAGTTTATTGTTGACTTCGGTTCATAGCGTATCTATGTTTGAATTCAAATAGTGATTTTAGTTGGTTTTTCTGTTCACAGTGTTCTACAATGACGTGTGGAGATCGTGAATTCGTGCACTACCTACCTATGAGTGACTCGTAGGGAGCTGCCTTGGATAGGGAGGGCACCACTTGTTTTATATGTGGTTATGGTTTTGAAGAGGATGGGGATACGGCTACTATAGGGGCAAGGGCACTGCAAACCTTTATTGTGACCAGTAAGAGGAGAAAGGATAACCACCATAAGTGGTTGGAGAAGCAAACATCAGTCAATGTTCATGAAAAGTGTCGAAAAGAAACTTACACCAAGGAGTCGAGTATTTTGAAAGCTGAAAGAGAAGGAAATAACCCAACCTGTACGACAAGTCGTGATGTGAAAACGTTTGACTTCAAGAAGCTGTGCATTTATTTTGAGGAGGATGATTCTGAATTGTTTGAAGCCCAACAAAACAAGCAACGAAAAGACAAACGAGATAGGGTGCATAGGGTTATAACTTTGGATTCGATACGAAGTATAAGAGCTGCTGCTGAAGCAAGAGGTGGTGAAATGGGTGAGGGTATTTTGCGGAGGCTTGCCCCTGATCAGATCTTATAGCAGCTGAAGGAGGCAGGTACCACGACTCATGTCGTCTGGAAATTCGCAATTATCTCGAAACATCTAACCCTGTTGGCCATCCTGAAACTGCTGAAATGAAGGATTGTATCGACTTCTTTTGCCAATTACATGGAAGAGAATGAGGACTTATTCCAATTCTCACTGGACGACATACTCCAATCTTACCCAGGCACCATTCCCAAAAGAAAGGATAATCTCATAAAAAGGCTGTGCGCAAGATTCCAATATGAAATAATAGTGGTACCTGGTATTAATCGATTCAGTCAAACAACAATATGCTTTTGGAACACTGGCCATACCATCCTCAGCGACACATGGTACGAGTTCAGGAAAACTAATGTGGATGATGAACGCCTGCTGGTTGTAAAATCAGCTGCGGAAATCATTCGTGAGGACATCAGGACGAAAGTATATTCATTGGACAAGTATCCCTCTCCTGACTTGTTTTTGAATAGTGTAAACGACGACATCCCAGCTTCGCTGTAGTTGTTGCTGAATACCATTACAAGATCTTCAGGAAAAAAGGACAATAGGAGAGAAGGTGGGAACTCTTAAAAAAAAGTCCAAGCCATCGCACACTCCTTGATATCAGCCACCCGACCAAGATCTTTCACTTCCCCGATCCTACTTGGAGTTGGAACTCCCCTGTACAGGAAGTATGGATCGAGGCATCTGGTATACATGCTTTCTGCTATGGGTTTCAGTATTTCGTATGGGGAAGTGAGGAAATTCGAAGTTTCAACTCTTCAGTAGCCTCTGGAAATTGTGGCAACAAACTCATTCACACAGTTCATATTTGACAACACAGACATAAGCATGGACACAATCGATGAGCGTGACACCTTTCATGCAATGGGAGGTATTCAGTGTTTTACTCCCAAACAGTCAGTGGTCCCCAGAACCCCCATCGTCAATGTTAAGACAATACCGAAAGCAACCTCCCTGAGAGAGTACGGCTGCATTCCTCTGGAGCACTTTGACAAACCTAGTGAAGAGGGATTAGCCACTGTGGCCATTGAGCCTATTGACGGAGGAGTCGGGAAAGAGGTACTGCCAAGGTCAGCAGATTTGCTGTGGATGTACGGGAAATGGATCAATGTCGTCGAGTTACCAGGGTGGGATTGGTTTATGGAGACAGTTACATCTGACGAGGCTTACCAAACTTCACGTATATTATGCCTTCCGTTCATTAGAGCCCCTCCATTCGACATCGACACAGTATATACAGCCCTCAAAACACCTGCTAGAAAATGTCAGGAACAAAAACAAAAAAAATCTGTTGTGTGACTTTTGATCATCCTTTATACATCAAAGCAAGAAAAATCCTTGCTTCATGTGGAGCAGATAGTGAGCTGAGCTGTGTTGTAGCCAGGCTTGGAGGATTCCATCTTTTGATGTCATACATTGGTGCAATTGGCTTAATAATGGATGGGAGCGGCCTACAAGATTTATTCAATGTCTGCTTTGCATTGACATCTACTAAAACAATGATATCAGGTCACTATTATTCAAGGGCTGTCAGAGGGCATATATTGGGTCAGTTTGCTCTTGGGAAAATAATTCTGTCGCCAATGACATTCTCCGAACAAGATGAAACAGCACTAAAGTCTGTTCTCATGAAATACGGGACTGATGAGTTTGAGATGAATGATTCTCGAGTGAATGAACTTATGAACTTTGGAGTTTGCATCATGAATCAACAATGAACATGATACCTTACTTTCATGCAAGCGGCCACTTTAATTACGCAAAAGCAAGCCAACTGTATTTACAGGACATGAAAGCACTTGACAAAAGACTCACTCAGGCTGAATATGTACAATTTGTGACGAAAGGTTTTTTTACCATAAGAAGGACATAAAAAAAAACTGGTCAGGTGTGTGGTCGGACATGACCATTGAACAAGTATTAATGAGAGCTGTATCCTCTTGTGGCGGTTTATCATGAAGGCGTGGGACCACTGATGGAACCCTGGCAAGATAGGTTGCTGGAATGTCAATTGCAGTTGACGTTACACACCACATTGAAGAGTTCTGTGGAGTATCATTTACGTCATTTGACCAACATGTTGACACCACAAACTCTCGAATGAAGAGAGACAACATTGATGCGGAAAAGTTCACTAAATGGTTTGATTCACACGACCCATTTCCTCTCGGACAATCCATCATCCATCATGTGCATAAGTACTGGGGTCTTGGGAGGTAGTAACATAGACTGCCACGAAGCCTATGAAAAGGAAAGAACTTTAAAGATGTAAAGTTCCTGAGGAAAAACCGAGTACTACCCTTACAAGTTGTAAAGTGTACCGTCAAAATGAACGGTGACCCCATCCCTGTCAGTCCTGATACGATTTTCGGCAGTATTCCTTTTCAAATGAAATCACCTCAACAGCTCTAGTCATACTTCTCTTATGAGTTGGCCCCATTCCCACTAACACTTTTCGATAAAGATGGACCAATGCGAAAGACACAGAAATGGGTTTTGTACAAGCTATTCAACCTCGTTAATATTGACATCCCTAGCAATGCAGACTTTGTTGTTGATGGTAGATTCCTTTTGCATAGAGTTGTCTGGAACAGTGGTGAGCAATTCAATGCAATCACCGAAAAGTACGTAAAGTACGTCAAAATCCACTTTGGGTCAAATTGTATGGTCATTTTTGATGGATACCCAGAGGATACTGCTGATATAGGTATCAAATCTGCCGAACGAGCCCGAAGAGTACGGGCCATGTCTTCACCATCTGTCCTATTTGACGAGACAATGACAGCGACAATGCCAAAAGAGCGTTTCCTGTTGACGATTGCAATAACAACCGTCTTAACTCAATGTTGAGAAATAAATTGACAGCAGAAAGGTGTCAAGTCAAGCAGGCAACTGAGGACGCAGACACTTTGATCGTAAACACAGCAGTGAAAAAATCTATGGAGGAAGGCATGGTGTTCATTGTCGGAGAGGACACATACTTATTGGTTTTGCTCACTGATCATGCGGCAGTTCGTAATGAGGAAGAAGAACCCATCACCATCATCTATCTGCAGAAACTTGGGAAAGGGAACCAGGATATGTTGATTTACTCTCCCAACGACTGCAAGCTTTCAGAAGAAGCAAAACTACATCTGCTGTTTCTTCATTCGTTCAGTGGTTGTGATACCACGACAGCTTTTTTCAGGAATGGCAAAATCAAATACATCAACGTGTTCAATAAGAATTCAAGCCTTCATGATGTAGTCATATTGTTTACCAACTCAAACGCCACACCTGATAAGATTGCAGAGGCTGGTAAAAAGTTCATTTTGGCATTGTACGGATGCAGCAGCAAATCCTTAAATGAACTTCGCTTCGAACTATTTCAGAAGGGATTGTCGAAGAACAATTTCAATTTGGCATGTTTGCCTCCAACAGAAGCGGCTGCTTGCCAGCACTCCTTACGAGTTTATGTCCAGATGCAGATATGGAGGGGTAACAACAGCGTAAACCCTTTGAAATGGGGATGGACGACAGCAAACAGTGGTTTGATCCCCATTACAACTGCTCAACCACCAGCTCCCGACGAACTCCTGAACACCATATCCTGTACCTGTAAGAAAGGATGCCAGGCAGCTTGTTCCTGCCGGAAAGCTGGGCTGAAATGCTCGGCCATTTGTGCCAACTGCAAGGGGCATGCTCGCTTCAACTCCTTGCAGAAAGAAGAGCTCAACCTAGACCCCACCCAATGCGACAACGAGATTGACACGATGGAGGAAGAGCAAGACCTCAACCCATTACGCACAGGTGATCATGTGGAAGAAGGAAGTGAACCAGGGCCATAATCCCCCAAGCGGCATCAAAAATCACAAAGTTAAATATTGCACCAATACCCTCAGCCAAAAAATTGAATTGATGGTTCAATATTATTGTAATTATTAATAACTGAAATTTGACATACGTATAATTTGTAAATAAAGTTTTCATTTAGTATGAGTTTTTCTTTTTTGATCCTTTTCTTACCATTAAATAAATTTTATTGCATTATATATATATATATATATATATATATATATGTATTTTATGAAAAGGTGATGATATAAAATTTTGATTAGCAGTAAACATAAATTGGTATTTATTTCATTGGTGAATAGCACAATGACTACGACTACTTTCTGGGTTTTTCATTTTTAGCTCTACATTAGAATGAGCAAATTTCACAATGGAGACGTCCCTTCATACAGAATTTAATGCTCTATAACCTCCATTACTAAAATTTTCATTTGAAGGAGCTGTTTGTTGGTTACAGAGGTTGAAATGTGAGTACAACCAACTTCTTAGGCAAATTGGAAAAAAATGCCAAATTTTGACGTACGACAGCGGCTGAACGGCTCAACCGATTTCATCTTTTAAATATGTTATTCAACGCGCAATGCCATGCTCATTAATTTTGGTATTTGTGAACTCTTCTGTAGGACGTGTCGTTTCCGAGGTATAAGCAAAATAGTGAAACAAGTGCCAAAAAATCGCTGTTTCTTGGCCCCCAAAAGTTATGCGGCGCTCAGAATCCGTCGCAAACGCTAGGAACTCTTATTAGGGATGCCTAAAGTCGATTTCAAAAGTTTACAGCTTTGATGGAATTATTCGCAGCTGCGGCCTTTTTTTTGGGCTAATTTGCTTGGGCAAATGCTACGGGTAAGGCAAAGCATCGTTACTACTGTCGGTTCAACTACAATGGCCAGTGCGTGACTGGCGTGTTTTTTATAACGTGGATTGGCATTTATTCTTCGGAATTCGTAATTCTCGCAATGTTCGAATCACGGCAGAGTCACATAATGTGTGTACTGTGTTTTATTTTTTTTGCACGAAATAAAAGTTCCCCCCCAACCCCACCCTCCTTTCTAATTAGTTAGCCAGCATATCTGCCACACTGGACTCAACTCGTGTTCGTAGTCCTTCACCGCTACGGGTGTTAGCCAGTCCTCGATGAGAAGAAACTGGGTAATGTCCACAAAAGAGAAGCAAAGGTATGACGTGCAGTGAGGCAGGGGATGTAAGGAGCTTACACTAGGAAAACATGTTGCCTAACATCAACTTACGCATTCGAGGCGTGTCATTCCGGGATGTAAACATTAACTGAAGGGGAAGTACACTGACCTTTTTTTTTTTCACATGGCCCCAACAATGGCTCACGGACTACCAGCAGAAACATTAACGATACGCGATTAAAGCAGTTATTAAAAAGCTGTTATCATTTGGTTTTCTGCAAATGTGTGATTTAACAAAAACTGTTATCGTAATTTAAATTTATCCAGTCGCACTAAGGTAGAAGTGGAGTAAAATTAGAGAGATTTTGCTACCAGATATGGCGTGGTAAATGTTAGCTTCTTTGTATGTGGGCAACCAAAGTCCGCACTTGCTTTCTTATCACCGCCACACCTGTGCTCTTTCTGGTAATGCCGGATTATGAGTATTTCTTTATTTTCCCGGCTAATTTCCTCTTTAATTCTTTTGACCTTTGCCTTGCTATCTTGGCAACGTAGTTTTCCAATCCCTTTGATTTTATTCATACAAATCTACTTACAGGTAGTCTGGAGTAATGGTGCGTCGCAGTTATCCTGCCATACACCCAATTTTCAATACTTCGTGGAATATATTATACTTAATGTGTCTATGCCATTATGTAGCGGCACTAGATATTTGAGTAATTAACTGATATTCTAAGTCCGATTCAATCCCTCTGTGTCGACATCCAGCAGAGAGTGGGACCTCCGGACATATTTTGGATTGACCCCCTCTATAGTCCGTCCTTTAGCCATGAATCCTGTTTAAATCATGTTCTGTTTCCATTGCTGTTGCCTGCATAATACCTCACTCCTTGGCCTTTGTTTATCCATTTCATCAATTCCTTGCTCATTGACGAGTCGTCATACACATTATCTTCTGTATATCACAGATGGGGACCCCACCCCCTTTTTTTTTTCAAGAAACTAATATATTGTCTGCTGATAAATCCTATTACAGTTTTTGTGACTTTCTAAAGGGTTATCCCTCAGCGGTGTAGGGGGTCAGCTTGCAATAATGCTTACATAACGGGTTTAGTAATTGTCAAATCCGGAAAGTGGGTCCGCTCTCACATTTGGGTTTCTGTAGGGGTTTTATACTCTCAACTACAGAGGTAAGTTACTTTAAGGAGAATTTTCCTTCTATTTGCGGTTTTGTATTTAACTCTATTCTAATGTCTTCAATTTTTGGGTAGCAGTCTGCGGTGGTGTAGTGGTCAAACTGTTCGCCTCCCCTTCTAGGCGAACCGAGTTCGATTACCTGTGGGGTCGCTCCCGGATTTTCACACATGAGAATTGTGATGAACGATGCCGCTGGTCGGCGAGTGCACCCCGCTTTGCATTCTGGCGCTGCTCCATACATGCATCACTTCAAGCTCATCGGCTCTCAGGACTTGATGTTAAAAGCTTCTTTAATCTCTCCACTTCAATCACTCCACTTCAATCTTTGGGCATTCCAGAGTCACATGCTGGACATACTTTCAACTCAACATATCTGACAAAGAGGATACTACACTAAATTAAATCCATATAACGTGGCTTTGATGTTTAAGTGTCCTGTTATTATCTGACTAAGAATATAGTCAGTTGTAATACAATGGTGCTGTAAGTGACTTTTCCCTTCTCTGACCTGTCCCATCTCTCCCGTCAGATTTCTCTCTCCTTCTTTCTTGCCAAAGTTGCTGACCCACCATTAGTTTCTTACAGCAAATAGCCTCTTCCTTCTGCTAAAATATCCAGTGATATTGCCTCTAAATTACTTGCAAAACCTTGGCAAATGTAGTTTTATATGCTTTTGTTATTTCTAATAAGCCTGATATTTGAGATTTAAGTAATAGCCTCTTTATATGTAGCAATCCGGCGTTGGGATACCAGACAGATACATCATATAACACAATTCCTAAGAATACACCTTTATAGAGTGAGACACTGCTTTAATATTGGTGAAGAGATGCACTGCTCTATCCATGAGGTGTGCAATGTTGCATTGAAATCGAAGTTTGCCATCAAGTATTACTCTAAGGTACTTGTCTTTCTATTTTGTCAATTTAACAGTTCTTCCATTAACTCGTATGATAGTTGATCTCTGCATACTCCCTTCCATAATGACAGCATTAGTTTTCGCTACTGAAAACGTAAGTTTCACCTTCCTTCCCTATTCTTCTACATTCCTTAGAATTTCGTCAGCTTTTGCATCAAGTTCTCTTCTGTTCCACACTGGGATTACAAACAGTGCATCATCTGCATACACAAACATTTCCCATCTTTCCAGATAATTTACTCGAAGCATTGTGTCAGAAAATGTATTCCAAAAGAGTGGTCCAAGAATTGATCTCTGCGAACACCCCTTTGTCATTCGTATCCTTATGTTGGTTCCATTTACTTAATGTATTCTTACTCTTTCCTCGAAGGAAGATCGTACCAAGCCATTTATATTTCTGGAACATTCCTTTTCTCTAAGTCGGCAGAGTACCTCTGATCACCAAGCATTATCAAATGCTCCACTAATATCTTAGAAATCCCAAGGACATAGTCTTCCTTTGTTGGTTTGATTTCGTAACAACATCCACAACTGCTCTTTCAGCCCCTTTTACTTTCCCAGAATCATACAGTTTGTTATGCGCAGTCTTTGTGTAGCCTCTAGAATGGATAGCAGCCTCATATTTATTAGTTTTTCCATCAATTTCCCTAATACTGAGAGAAGTGTAAGTGGTCTGTAGGATTTTACTATTGTAGGGTATTTGTCCCTATTTTTATACAGAATTTTGAGTGATCCTTGTTTCCATATCTTTGGAAAGCATCATTGAGCCAGACCTTCAGCAATTAATGATAGAAGATCATGATGCATCTGTGGATATCCACTCTTGAAAATCTCTGGAGTGATTGAATCATGTCTTGGTGACTTCTTGGTGATCCTGTCGAACTCTTCGATAACATATTCAGTTTTTGGCAGGTTGTCAGGAAACTCATCCACAGAGCATCGTTTCTTTTCATAAGTCTGTGTTTCTGTCTAAAGTATCATATAGCAGGACTGGCGTAATTAACTCTCGTGCATTCTCTTGATAATCAAAAATTATTCTTTCTTTTCTTGGTAGGCTCTTCAGCTACTGGTTATGTTATTGCTTGGTTGCTAAAATCTTGTATACCAGCCCCCAATGATCTTTATTTCATTTTTTCATCTTTATGCTCCTCCATAACTCTTTCATATTCTCTAAAAGTCTTGAATAATTCTTCCTCTGTCAACTGCAATCTTCTACCATTGGAAGTTTCATTGCAAGTGCTCTCTTGTTTTTCATTAACATTCGAGTTTTTCTGATTCTCTTCGACATTTCTTCTAACTCTTCATCCCACCATTTGCTTAGCAGTACTCCAGGTTTAGAAGTTATTAAGGAAGCATTGCAGGCATCTTAAATCGATTTCGTGACTTGTTCAGCTTCTATGTGCAAATCTTCAGAGTATTTGTCTCTGAACCATTGGATATTCTCAATAAATACTTCATTGGATGTAGCATGTTCTTAGGATTTGAGATTATTCTGGGGCAGGAACAAAATTAATATCATACACAATTAGTCTCTGATCACTGGTCAAATCTTCAGTCGCTGTCAAGTCTGTAATCAAAGTGGCTGCCTTACTTCAGGTGATTGTCATGCACATATGTGACTCCGTGCTGTTCGCTGGAGATTCATAAAAGAGGAGGTTTCCGGGTTTGTTAGCGACATTTAAGTCATTCGCCAAGAGATAGCGATAAATTGCCATCATCAGTTACCATTGGGTACCATTATCTGAACTCCGCATTTACATTTGAACCAATAAAAAGTCGCTTCCCTCCCAGTACCCGTAACCACTCATCCCACTTTTCCAAATGTATTAGGGTGTAATCAGAGTACTGGAAGTAAGAGGATTACAAACAGTATGATTTCTTGTTGTGGGTGATCATTATACATACGCCATGGTCTGAAAAACCGCTATCCATTGTCATACAGTTCAGGTGTTGTGTCCGAATCCACATTCCTTACATAGGGTTGTTTCTGGATGATGTTACTTTTCTAGGTAATCCAGTAATTTGTCTTCTTAATGTGTACGGCTCTTGTGTTAGTATAAGGCAAATTTCTCTTTCGATGGTGATTACCTCTATCACTGATGTTGCACCAGAAGATCTTTGCAGGTTTATTTGTCCTATTCTGATTTTCTATAGGTCTGTCATTCCATTGCAAAAACTCTTTCATAATCTGAAAACTAATTGAATCCACTCGATGTGTATACTCCTCTTTATCGTTCAGGCAAGTAACATGTAGAGAATTATATCTTTGTTGCCTTTACGTTTGTACTTGTTTGAAAACTTATGACCCTCTAAATCACACACGGAGTATCTTTAAGCACCTTTACACTGCTTACTTTGGTGTGCATATTGTTGAAACTTACAGCACCTCAATCGAACCAGAAAGTCATGAAATTTGCAGGCTACATATACAATGTACGCAGTTTCTTGTCCTAATATAATTTTTCTGAATTGACATGATCTTTCAATCATTATATTGACAGTTTCCTTGTTTCGTTCTGTTTTGAGTCTAACAGTTATTCTCTTCAGAAATTCGTCCTTGTCCACCCCTTTATTCTCTAGATTCTGCTTCCAGATTTTTGGCAAAAGGCCATCTTTGTCCTTCTTTCTCGGGACATCATAAAATATGACCGAGGTGCAGCTATTCTTAGTGCAAGTTCATTGAGCTTCTCGCTGGGCTTGATCTTGTAAATAGTTGCTTCATCACTAACTTCTCCCAGTACTTCTCTAACTATTTGTAAGTTTTAGTCTTCCATTTTTTCTGCTAGATATTCTTTTTTTAATCATATTGTAAGTCTCTTCACTATTTTGTGAATATTTGTTAATATACACTGGTAGCTGTTTTTGAGGGGCTTTACTTCCTGTGCCATTTTTCAAACAATTTTGACACTTGGGCAAAAGCCAGTTTCGGTTTCTCGTCTAATTGAACCATTTTGATGATTTTCTTCAAACAGTGCTCCAGGCTTCTTCCGTATCATTTAATTGGGCATTCTCTTGCAAAGCACTGTCCAAGCATGATATAAATTGATACAATTTTGGGAGAATGAGTTAGAATTTTCTTTATAAACTTTTTTTTTCAATCATACAATAATCAAAAAGCTTTATAAGAATAGCATCTGCTTCTGTTCTGATATCCCGAAGGACCCCACCCATGTCACCCTCTGGACCACCTCCAAAACCCTGACCTTCTTGATCCTCTGCGTACTTGTTTTATTTGTAGGACTCCATTAGTGTTCTAAATATCTCTTCTAATAATTGTCCTCGAATCAAAGGAAAAAAAAAGCCTCCAATTCAGTGTGTCTGAACTAATTTACTCGGATCTTTGCAGTTAGTTTCTGAGTCCATAATTAGATTTAAGGCATATATAGTCTTTTCTTTACATATACCAAGAATGTTTTTGCAGGCGACCATCAATATGAGGACAGTTACGTGATTGAGCAGGGAGGCAGTAAACGCCAGTTCACGCAGAGATAAGAGCCTGCCAATAAAGTTGTTGCTGCAGAGGTTCAACCAGTAAAAAGGCTGTGATTCACGAGACACCCAGTAAGGCACTAGACGATTTTATCCATTTCGGGGGGCCATGGTGGTGCAGTGGCTAGATTACTTGCCTCCTACCTAGGCAAACTAGGTTTGATTACCGGTGGGGTCGTTTCCGGATTTTCGCATGTGGGAATCGTGCCGGACGATGACACTGGTAGGCTGGTTTTTTTTCGGAAATTTCCCGTTTCCCCTTGAATTCCGGCGCTGCTCCATACTCACCTCACTTCACCCTCATCGGCTTTCAAGACCTCGACGTTAATAGCCACCCAAATCTCTCCCCTCAACTTCACTCACCTTCGGTAACAGTCCATATAAATTTAAGCATTGTTACCTGATGTTTGATGTTCATTAACAAATTCATGTTGCCAGTATCTTATACAGTTGTAGCACACTTCACAGAACAACAAGCATTAGTTGTACGAAAAATTTAATTACTACGCCTACTTCAACTGGGACAAATAACTCTAGGTTTTGGGTGCCAATTCTGAGTCAAACATGAATATTAGGCACTTATATACTGTATGTTTAGAGTTACTACATAAGCCACCCCTGATTTGTCGAAGAGGATAAATGCATACCGATTATTTATAAATACAAATAAAATTTTGTCTAACGTAACTAATTGTTACGCTTCAACTCACGGGTGATATGCTATATAACAAATAATGTCCAAGTTTTATTTTAATACATATTAACAGCTCCGTGGTATCAATTTGTTACATTGCCTGGGAATGGACGGTCACAAGAGATGGGTTTTTTTAATCAAATAACATAAGTAATTTTAATTGAATAATTTATTCCATACTACAAAAATCAATACAACTAGGTCTTTCACAATGAACTCCCATTAACTATACTATTTCCTTTATTATTTTTGTTGCCATATGTAATTCAGACTCCTAGGGGCATATTGTCGCATATTGTCGTCTGCCTCCTTACAAAAAACGTTCTTTTATTTTTGTGACTACTTTATTATTTTAAATTGCATCTCTCTTGTAGTCATCGCTTTTTATTGCATAATGTTGTGAGTGCTCTTAATCCCACTTATTGTCAAGTAAAGGTCCTGGAAAAATAAGACGCCATCCTATACAACACTCAAAAACACGATAAATTACAAATACTTAAACACTTGCATATAATAAATAAACAAATACAATTTACAATCATAATTGTCGGGAACGGTGCCAGAGATTTAGAAAGTGGGAAACGTAGCAGGTGTTTACTGTGACAGATGGATTTCCTCAGTTTTCTCGTGTTTCCTTTCCAATACAATACCACGCTTCTCAATTTTAATGTCTCATGCCATGTCTCGATTCAGGAACAATAGTAGATTCAGGGACAATGGTAGGGAGTATGGACCTCACTAAAAATAACTTCACTTTGGTGGGTGCTGTCCTTACCTTGGAGGGCTTGTTATTAGGGACGGAGAACTTGGCATGTTCAGTGACTTGCTGGTTTGATTTCGCAGTTTTGTGTTTGCTAGAGCCACTGCTGTTTGTTTATTGGTTACTGCTTCACTGAAAAGCCAGTTGTACCGCAGACCAAGTAACACTATGGGCCATATGCAGAGATCTTCCTTTTTCACGAAGGCGTCCTTAAATAAAAAAGGAAGCATTAATTACAATGCAAGAATCTGCCTTAATTGAAGCTTGTTGAAGGCGTCCTTTAATTTAAGGAAAGGAAGTTGTGAGAAATAAGGCTCCCTTATGCGTGCCTTTTAGCGCCCTTAAGCAAGATGGTGGGCTAATATGTGAAAATAACACCTGCTTAATAAGTTGTAACGTTCAATTAAGGAGAAATTGTGACGTATGCTACTTGTAAATGGTGAACATTTTTTAAATTACCATGTAGAAATTGTTTCACTGCGTATTTAACCTCTGAAAAATTAATGTGGTAATCTCATTTATGTTCAGTGTAATGTGTATGTATACTTCTGTATTATTATTGTGGAAAATATACTCCAGCTTTGTGCTTAAAAAACGATACATTGAATAAATAAATTATTAATGAAAATAACGCTTCCCCTTCTTCTCTTGTTTCTTGCGCGTTAACAATTCTAAGCAACAATCAACAATTTCTAACCTAGTTGAACGATTCTGCTGATGGTTACGATGGAGTACGAAGTACCGAGGTTATTTGACGAAGATCGTTTGGATTTACTTCAGCGTGTTGAGAATCGCCAACGTAATGAACTTCCTCGTCGGTATTTGCGCGATGGCCAAAATCCGCTCGAATACCTTTCGGACGTAGAGTTTGTGAAACGTTTTCGTTTCACGAAGCAAACAATAATGGACATCATTGTGCCTCTTTTTGCCGCCGATAACGGAGATAGAAGAGGATTGCCAGTGCCACCAGTCCTGAAAGTTGTAATCGCTCTGCGATTTTATGGCAGCAATATTTTCCAGGTGGGTACAGTGTTATTTGGTTTTCGTATGCATTTGTAATGAAAACAGAGTGCATTAACCTAAAAATTATCCCGTAGTTAGGGAAATTGTATTTATTTATTTATCATCACATAAATCTCAATACATATTGAGCGTGACTTGTCAAAATAAAAATACAATGATACAAATAAACTATTAGCTGTCAAAAATACAGACTATACTAATGAAATATAATACATAAGCAAATAGGACAATGATCTGTAAGATGTTAATAGTTTCCATACAAAAATAAAAGCAATCTGTCATTTTACAATAAATAAAATACAAGATCTCAGTAATCAAAATACGAATAAAATGAATTACATAACCCATTACAATATAATTACATGAATAGACAAATAGGACATTAATCTGTCGGATATTAATACATTCCATACACAAATAACAGCAATCTATCAGTTGCCAATATATATAATACCACATGTAGGTGTAAGTGACCAAAATATGAAATTAAAATATGAAATACAGTATCCATAAAATACAAATACATAAAAAATAAACAAAACACACTATTAGTTGTCAATAATTGTTTTTTTTCACTTAAGTATTCATATATTGTATAACATGCTTTCATCAACATATATGTATTCGATTCCATTTTAAATTTTCTAACATCATCAAAGTGTTGTACATTTTCAGAAAGTTAAAAATAAATTTNTCACTTAAGTATTCATATATTGTATAACATGCTTTCATCAACAGATATGTATTCGATTCCATTTTAAATTTTCTAACATCATCAAAGTGTTGTACATTTTCAGAAAGTTAAAAATAAATTTTACGTTTTGTGTATGCTTTTTAACAAAGTTACAATTTAAATTATTTTCATGCCATGTTCCGTGTGTCTGCTAGTAAGTTAAGTCGGTAATAACATAATGAGGTTAATTGTAAATTATAGTTGCACATGTTTGAGCTAGTATGTAACGAAGCATTGCAGACACCAAATTGAACATGTCATTGCCAGCGAGGCATGTGTTTATGACATGTCAGATGTGAATAGGTTAAAAATAATTGTATGGCAAATGTGTTTTGTTGCAGAATGTTTGCGGTGACCTATGTCATGTCAATCAGACCACAGTGAGTAGGATTGTAAAGGTAAAGAAATACAAACTGATATAAAATTTATGTTACATGTTTAGTACCACAAGCAGAGGATAAAGAAACCAGTAATTTAGAATGTATGTCGCATATTTAGTACCACAAGTAGAGTTTAAGTGCCCTGTAATTTAGAATAATCATTTATTCCTGTACTTTGGGGGCACTGTAATATTATTATTAGTAAGTTAATGGAGCCAACATACCATGCAGGTTACAAATATTTGTTTAATAAGTGTTATGCTTAGCAATATATTTGGAGATGCTTGGGTATCTGCATAGTAATTTGTTGTTAGGTTAGTGTAGCATAATAGAAAGCAGTGTATGAAGTTCAGAAAGAGCATGGAAGAGGAGTTTGATTGGGTAGAGGAGAGGAGAGAGCTCGCAACTGGGTGCTATCCTAATTCCGGTTTTTTGTTTGTTATTATTATTACTTGATGGTTTGGTCATGTTGTATCAAGTGATGGTGCTTGTGGTAGGTGGTGCATCGAGCCCAAGCGCAAATCTGTTGACGTAGAAATGAATTGTTGGGTGTGAGATTGGTATCGCAGTTTGTTCATGCCAGTATAATAGGTTGCAGACTCAGCCTTTAATGATACTAAGTAAGGAATGCAAATCAGCTGAGCCATGCAACCCAAAAGTACCCTCTATGTTATCCATGCACAAGTACCTATCAGATTAGATGCATAAAAATACGGGTTCGTGCAACATGACGTTCAGTTTGGTCACGTCAGAACACTGTAAATTATGTGGACAGTACAATTACTTGGAAATGTCCTATACAATGTAAATAGGAAATTACACTTGAGTCCATCTTCTCGTGTTTAATTACCTGTTATATTATGTCTGTGACCATAGTAGTGATATGTAGTGCTTATCAGTACACACGTCCCAACATGTATGACGTGTAATTTTAAAATAAGCTTTTGTGGTAATCAGTAATATATGCAATAAGGTGTCTAGTATTTCTCGCAGGTAGTCAAATTGAATTGTGTAAATAAGGCAGAGGCATTTCTTACAAGTATTTACTTTTTAACAGGTAGTATCCTCTGAAATGGCTGGGCACCTCTTGCAGTTTGTGTATTTTCCCGGACAGCCACAACTTCAGGAAAATTACAGGCTGTTCTATATGAATGGTGGGTTTCCTGGTGTAAGTGGGTGCATTGATTTCACCCACATTGGCTTAGGAGCCTAGGTGGCCAGTTTGCAGAGCTGTACCGTAATAGGAAAGGATACATGTCGCTTAATGTTCAGGTATGTTTGCTGGGATGTGCATCACATGATTGTTTATGACAAAAATGTATATACAGGATTGTGTGTGTAATATTTATTGGGTACAAAACGTTTAATACCATACAATTTATTTTAAATATGCTAATACTAAAATGTTTTTGTCTGCCAGCATTCATCGTTGTTAATATGTTCGGTAACATTGTTAAATTAAATTTGCAGGTTGCCTCAGGCCCTAACCTACAGATCCTGGACATTGTGACTAAGTGGCCCGGCAGTATTCACGACTCGAGGATTTTCAATAACAGCAGCTTTGAAAACAGTTCTCTGCAAGGAATACTGCTGGGAGACAATGGCTACCCTCAACTGCAATTTCTCTTCACTCCATTACTGGTCCCAACAACAGCTGCAGAAAACCGGTACAACGCAGCACATAAGAGGACCAGTAATACAGTGGAAAGGCTGTTCGGAGTATGGAAACGAAGGTTTGCATGCTTGGGCCATCGACTACGGACAAGTCTCCATACAACCAGCAGAGTCATCGCTGCATGTGCTGTGTTACATAACATTGCAGTTGCTCATGGTGAACCACTACCACCTTCTCCAGCTGACCAGGATCATTTCATGCCTCCCGTTTCTGCTGTGGAGAATTCTGCAACACGGAATAATCATGGAGCTGAAGTCAGAGCTATATTTATTCAGCGAAACTTTAATTGAGAACCACTATCCTTACAAATAATACATATCTCGAGCTATTTATGCTCATTTTCTCACGTAAGCAATTGATGCTGTATTGTAAAAACAACTTGTGAAGTTGTTTTCAAATGTGGCTACAATTTACTTACTTTCTGATGTTATTGCAAACCATTCTCGTTTTAAATGACTGATCTAACCTTGCTGTGTGGTATGAACATGCAAACAGCTGCTATTCTCCCGTATAATATATAGGATCATAAAATTATGGTTAACAGAACATAACACATTTCCATAACACACTTAAGTACAAGCAATGCACTGTTTGCCATTGTCTGTAATGGCTTATATTTATATTATATATGGTACTGCGTATCAAACAAATGAACTCAAATGCAATACTTCCTTACCTTGGTAACGTCAGGATGCGAATTGAATTGGCATTCTATTTCGACCCATGCCTCCCTTTTGGCAGTCAGGTTACTGTAATCAGTTTTCTTATTTTCAACAACATTTGCATAAGTACCAACGAGCACAAATAAAATTCTTCGTTCATTATTTGAAAAACGTTCAAACTTTCCACCTGATGCCATTTTTCAGACCTAAACAATACATACGGTAAACAAAATATTGCATTTCCTCCTATTGGCTGTTAACTATGACGTTTCCGTGACGTCACTAAGGTTCGCGTATCTTTGGTACACGATCGGCCTTCCTCGCGAAAAGGACGAGACAAGTCTTTCCTTCGGTAAGGAAAGGAGCGACCAAGCCGTTTCGTGTCTCTGCACAATACTTTAAGAAAAGGAGCGCTGGCCTTCCTTCTGGAAGGAAGCCTTGAAGAACAAGAAAAGGAGCATCTCTGCATACGGCCCAAGGGTTTGGTCCTTATTTCATACTCGCTTGTTAACCAAGCCAGCAGACGCAAACTTCAAATGGGGAATCAATGTTAAACGAAATTTCTTCTCATTGCGTACATTTTAAAGATAACTTTTTCAAACAAAATGTATTCTATGTAAAATTTCGTAAGGACTGTTGCTACGTTAAGACACATTGCCGATTGTTTTGCATATATTTTTTTTTCTGAAAGGCAATGTTAAAATTTACATAAAACAAAAAAAAGAAAAAAAGTGAATAAATATATTTTTTTTCCCCAATAATTTTATATAGCAATATTATCTGAGAAATTCACGTAAAAAAGTTTTTTTGTTTGAAATAGTTATCTTTAAAATCGACGCAATGAGAAGGAACTTCGTTTAACGTTGATTCCCCATTTGAAGTTCGCGGCTGCCGGCTTGGTAGGCAGGGCCGTTAATATCTCAAAGTCGTCCAGGGGGCACATAATAAACTGTGATCCTATTACAGAAAGAACTCAAATTTACACATGTTTGATGTCTACGTAGTATTTTGATAGGTTCTTGATATTTTCCCACCTTCACGCATTATAATTAAACTTCTCGCTATCTTTCATTGTTTACAAAAGTGTAGCGCACGCTATAATATAGCAGCTGATAGCACGAAAACAAACGCGTATGTATGAGTTATCGCCATCTAGTTCAAAACTTTTGTAACTTATATACGATAACTTATATGATACCTTTTAGGTCTTAGAGATTTTAGGTTTAATTTTATATTTAGTTTAGTTTGTCAAATCAGTTTAAAAAAAATATATCAAGTCACATATACTTACGTGAAAATAAATAGAGTAAAAGCTTAAAAATCTCGTGTACCCATATTTTTTCTCAAGCGCGCTCTCGCGTAGGCAAACAAGTGGGTCCTTTTATAGTTTTCAGTGGCCTAGATAGATAAAGGTTGTGATTTTACGGTTAGGTAGATTTCAGTACGTACATAGGAATTGTCGCCATACTGTGTACAACCTGTAATGAGATGTTATAGTGTTGTTCTTATATTTACATTTGCCGCTTATGGGTAATAGTATTTTCTCTAGTTTTAATGCAGCGTTTAATTTAGATTTAGGTCGCACCAAAATTATTTCAATACGAGAAGCAAAACTGTTTTAAGAGGAGAGCAAAATCTTGTCCTCAAATTAGTGGTTTGGAACCTCGTTTTGAACTCACTATAATCACAAGTTCTCGTAGTCCTTAGTCTTTCTATACACAACAACGTAACAAAACCCCTCGCATCGAACGTGTTTGGCCATGTCGCAGTACACTCCACTCGTTTCCGAGAGGTCCTGTGTTCGATCCCGGCCTTTTCCCCACGTGTTTTTCCACTGCTAATACAGACCAATGCCAGCACAATGACTTAAGGAGCCTGCCTATATTTCCCGCTTCTAAGTCAGAGAAGCGCGGGAGCGATAGGTGCTACACTTCTTCCAGCATCATTTCAAATTTTGTAAGTAAACAGTATTTATTAGTAGCATCATTTATGCATACTAAAACCCTCATTTGCCAATTTTTTTTGCAAAATAGTATCAAAGTGAGTAAATGGAACATTTTGCCATATTTTCGGAACAATACAACTAATTTCCACCAAATTTTGCACACCTACAGAGGACCAATGCAAAGTTACAGAATATAAATGGGGTAAGACTGATATTCAAAATAACGGACATACAAATATTTTGATAAGTTTTTCATTTCTATTCAACAATTTAACAAATTCAAGCAAACTTTTTATGCTGGCAGTATGTATTACAAACATCGCGTACATAACTTCATTTTAGGCAATCTTGTAAGATAGCCCCGTTTAGGAAAATAAGGTTTCTATGCCATATCTCGGAGACCAATCAACTGATTTCCACCAAATTTTTCACACAAGTAACGTTATTGTAGGCCATGTAAACTTATGTGTTTTTAGTGGCTCAGACATTTATTTTCAAAATGATGGCAGTCCAAATAATTTTGTTTAATAAACCCTGTAATTCAAAACATGAGAATGATTACATCCGAATTTGATGCCTCGAATCCTACCTCCGTGATGCAGTTAATGGCACGCTGGCTTAAGTCACTAGTGTATTTTAATTATCTTGGTACTGTTTCACATGTTTCTGGTTTAATCTCTAATCATATTGCTGACAATGAAACACCAACATCTACCTCCCATCTAAGCTTTTAAGAAGAACTTCAATAAAAATTTATTTGCACCCATGTAGAGGAAAGTAGGCTTGTNAAATAATTTTGTTTAATAAACCCTGTAATTCAAAACATGAGAATGATTACATCCGAATTTGATGCCTCGAATCCTACCTCCGTGATGCAGTTAATGACACGCTGGCTTAAGTCACTAGTGTATTTTAATTATCTTGGTACTGTTTCACATGTTTCTGGTTTAATCTCTAATCATATTGCTGACAATGAAACACCAACGTCTACCTCCCATCTAAGCTTTTAAGAAGAACTTCAATAAAAATTTATTTGCACCCATGTAGAGGAAAGTAGGCTTGTTAGTTATCAGTAACTTCTTGTTTTTAATTATAATGAAAACTACGTGATTNGTTAGTTATCAGTAACTTCTTGTTTTTAATTATAATGAAAACTACGTGATTAAATTATATGTCGAAATGCCAGTTATTTCCCTTTACGGACTAAATTTCACAATAAGCTTTTTAATTTATATTAATTTTATCATTAGACGTACCCCAAATTTTTTAAATTCGGGATGAATTTTTGTGCGTGACACACCACGCACGAATCTTTGATGATTGAAGCCATTGTTTCATTAAAGTTGCCTGATTGCTTGATTTTTATCAGGTCGAAAAAGTATGCTCGTTGAGTATTTTTAGAGTCAAAATTTAAAAATGTGGCAAGGATAAAATTTTACTGCAAACGAAACCAAGTCTACAAAACTAGCTTATGGACATACTTACACAAGCGTATTCACTTCGAAGAAAGTGACGACATAACGCTAAAATGCAGAAAAATTACTAGTGTAGAAATATAATTTCAAGCTAGAAAAAAAACAGGCACATTTGCAGTGGCGGCCGGCAGTTGAAACGAACCCCGGGCTATGGATGTAGTCAGCATACCTTTTTTCTCTAACCCACTTACGCACTTTTCTGTCACTCATCGCATTGGGGCCATACACTAGACTTACCTGTCGATGAACTTCCGCTGCTGAAACGTTCCTTGCTGTCAGAAACAGAATCACTGACCGTATTTCACAGTCGGCGGGCTGATCAATTGTTTTAAACATTTCGAACTGACACTGTAAATAGCACACTGCAACAATACCAATGCAAATGGCGTCGTTTGACGAGAAAGGCATGCCGGGAGTCGGTGCACATGCACGTTACAATGTTCGCGCGACATTCGATTAGCTACGGCGATTCGGACCTTACATTCCGAATAACCCTCGTATTTTAATAGTGAAATTCATTCGCCATTTTTTCACACGTGGTTATGATGTTCAGATGTTTCTCGAGTCTACATTAATAAGTGCATACAAAGCTGGATTTTTGTACGTAAGCTGTTAAAAAAATTGCTGTGTAATTTTCTGATTGCAGGCTACTACCTACAGTAAATTATTATAATTTAAACATATGCGTATACATAGTTTTCTTCCAAATACGCAAGGCTATGCAGAATAATCGAGGTTCATTATTTTACATGCAATGGAAATAAGTGAATTTTAAATGCAAATCCCAATTAGAACGTAAATAGTTCCAAGAACTCTTATAGAAATATTGACAATCACTTTTAGGTCTATCCTCAATACATCTAGCAGCAGTGAGGTATGAATAATTAATTCGCTGGCAGTTATACAATTCTATGGATTGTATATCTATAATTTTATTTGAATTAAGAAAACAGTTTTAGGAATATTAAGTTTATACGATTACACTACATGTAAACCTAATAGTTTAACATTCGATGTGATCTACACTATTCATTGAATGATTTTTGAATGTGTATTAGCTGCATGACTTAAAAATTAATATAAAGCTACAAAACTACAAATACTATAAAATAGCTCAACTAATTATAGGCATACGTTTCATTCCATAACACGAGTTACAGTTTGGGTTGAGATTTATGAACATACTTCACAGCACTTGTTTAGTTGTCACAACCAATGAACTGTAGACTTCATGTTTGGCTGTAGCAAAATAGACAGATGCAAAGTATTAAAATGTTTAAAATCTAGAAAATATCTCTGTCAACTATATTTTATATACGCTTGAACTAAGTAGGAATAAATGCATGTATAGTATGAATGTAAAATTACAACAATTCTGGAAAACTATTACCCACCCTTATTTTCTACAGTGTGCATTGTGAATTTGTTTGGGTGGGGCAAGTGTGATTTGAAATCGAACGTATAACTTGTAAATTGCCGTAGCGATTTCACTTACTCTGTTTTGCTTGTAATTCTTGGAGTTAATATTAATGTATGCCACAGTGTAAACATTTAACAATTAGCAGCATTATTTTTAACTGTCTGTACATACAAGATTAGAGAAGAGAATGGAAGATAACCGAAAGCAGAAAGTTCGTATCTGTCGCTCTACCATACGGCTGAAATATTTTTGAAGTTCTGTACACAGTAACAAGGAAATCACGAGTGGTAATGTTTAGGAGTATAAACTAAACTGTTTCCTCTTCATTTTACACGCATAAATACCACCCAACTATGTCTAAAACGAAAAAGGTTTGTCGCTTGCTACTTTTTTCTGTGCACATCCAGAAAAATAAACAGACAATGGTTTTTACAATTTTTTTACGTTAAAAATATTTGTAGTAAAAACATTTATTATGATTGCGTCATTGTTAGAAAATATTACAGATTTCCCAGTAACATTTTGGAAATATTTGACTTGATAGTTTTCGAGTGACGACGAGTTTAGTTAGAAAGTTTCACGGCCGCGCGAAGCGAGTGCACAGCGCTGTTGAGTTTCCTGCATACGCGCAGAAGCTGAGGAAGCACGGATGAGGCGCAGGAGGCGCCGATAAAGGCGATATTCGCGTGTTTCTTTACAGCTTCGGACAGTGCGAGGGACTAGATAGGGGAGCGGCAGCCGTGCCCAGCCACAGTAGAGCTCTGAGGCGGTGCGCGAGGCTAAACACCTGAAAATAATGATCTCTGACAACAAAATTGAGCTCCAACAAAGTAACATTGCATTGTTAAAGGAAAATAGCATCAATTTTGGGTCAATAGTACATAATATTTGAAACTTTGATTGAATAAAAATATTCGACAAAACGATTGAAAATTTGGTCAGTACTAGAGCACGAGATGACGGCCTCACGCACCGCCACTGCACATTTGTATTGCTGTGAAAACCACGTGTTGTCATTCTGTTTTTTAAGTGTAATATAACGCACTGAAACTTTTTATAGCAAACCAAAATTGGTGAATTGAGGAGTTGAAAACATTTAAAAACATCAAACTTACTATTTAATAGGTTTTATTTTGGAAAAATGCTAATTATAAAAAACTGTTCTGCCTGGACGCTATGCGAAGGGTTTTATGAGCAAGTTTCTTTCGTGTAACAAGAATTTATTTAATGAATCTCTTCGCAATCAAAAGTACACATCTAAATATCTTGATACTTACAGACTGAAGTCTGTATTAAATGCAGCAGAACTTCAAATTTTACGATGACCCCCTCTAAGTGTTTATCATTTCTCATTGTCGTACGTAATGATATTAGCACTATCCGGGAGAAAATTTGCAACTTCACTGACTGGTGCAATACCAGCATTATGTGTATTTTGGTTATGAGCCAGACAGAGAACTTTCTTACTGATTGGTTAATACGTTTTCCATATAAATTTACTACGTAAACAGAGAAGTTTCCAAGAAACTTAATAACAAGTAATGGACGCGAGTACTGCATGTCCGTGTAGCCCGAGGTTACGGCAGACGCCTACCTGGCTCTTGGACTGCCTTGTATAGCTTGTTTGAAATACGCGGTTTCTGATTAAAGTACCCGATGTCCTAAATTAAAGTTTACACTCTTTGTACGCTAATAACAGAGGAACTATTGAAGATAATCTGGCGCGACTGTGTATTTGACGCAATAGGGAAAATGTTGGGTGTGTGCGAGCGCTTGTAGCATTCCGCTGTAGTCAGTTTCGTGTGTAGCTACGAGTCGCAGCACTATAATTGTAAAGGAAATGGCGGAGGTGATAAGGTTTTCTTTCGAGCAACGTGAGGGGATGTTAATGAGATATTTGAAAGGCGGGACTATGATTGAATGATTGAGTTGTAGAGAAAATGGAGGGCGNGTGAGGGGATGTTAATGAGATATTTGAAAGGCGGGACTATGATTGAATGATTGAGTTGTAGAGAAAATGGAGGGCTAAATTCGATACTGCGCCACCGTCATGTATAACAATGAGAATGATTATGTGATAAGTTGAGAAGGATGGAAATGTGTGTGATGTGAAGAAAGAACGGTGCAACAGGAAGAGGACGACAACGGACGACGGAAGTGTGAAGGCTGTATTGCACACATTCACACAATCCGCCTGGAAGTCAAAGTCCGTCGCATGTGAATCAGGTATTAGTAAATAAAGAGACCATAGTATTTTAGCAAGTAATGTGGGTGCCCTACATTCCCACATTACTTAACGCTATAAATGAAGACGACCCAAATGTGCTTGCCGAATTTTGTGAGTGGCTTGTGAATATGTGCAACGACAACGAAAATATTACCAACGAGGGCTTAATGTGATGAGGCAATCTTTAAACTGAATGGAACTGTCAATCGCCACAACTGTGTGTACTGGGCCGATGAAATCCCCAACAATGCGGTAGAGCAAGCAGTTAGCGGTAGTTCAGACACGGCGGAATCTGCGCGTTTTGAAACGCGCGGTTTGAACTGCGGAAAAATAAACTTTGTTCAGACAGCGGCGGATAGGAGGTGGCGAGCGTGCGGATATATATGTACGCAGGAGGGGCGAGGTTACCTCATTTCAAAGATGGACGTCGAAGAAGCAATATATTTGAGTCTGCTCTTAAAAACGAAAAAAAGGAAAAGGCAGTATTGGGTGCATCCAATATTAACTGATCGTCTTTCACATGGCCTATTTGTAACCTAATATCCCAAGTTAAGAAAGTTTGAGCCCAAACTCTTCAACTATTTGAGAATGTCGACAAAAACATTTGAGGAATTACTTTAATTGATCAGGGAAGAAATTCCAAGTTCTGATACATATATGAGATCAAGCGTGTCACGTGAAGAAAAACTCGTTATTACTTTGAGGTAAGATATTTATTTACTATTCAATATCAGCATGTATATTTTCTATAATAGAAGACTGCGAATCAGATCTAACGTATGATGACGGCGACGGCGATCCTNAATATCAGCATGTATATTTTCTATAATAGAAGACTGCGAATCAGATCTAACGTATGATGACGGCGACGGCGATCCTGGTGGTATGACTGCAGAAGGTGATCCAGAAATAGTAAAATATCCATGTGGGTTTGAATACTGTTGGCTATGCCAAAATGATGTGTTAGGCACATTATGCTGAANGAAATAGTAAAATATCCATGTGGGTTTGAATACTGTTGGCTATGCCAAAATGATGTGTTAGGCACATTATGCTGAAAAATAATGCAAACAGGGGATGGTAAAGTTTGCCCTTTTTGTATCACCTGGAGCAATTCAATTTTGGCCGCCAAACGCTCACTCTCANAACAGGGGATGGTAAAGTTTGCCCTTTTTGTATCACCTGGAGCAATTCAATTTTGGCCGCCAAACGCTCACTCTCAGGAACGTTTTGAATTCTTTGTACATCGACAAACAAAAAAGTTTATCTTGATCTTGATTGGAAATACTTTCTTGAAGTTCTTTCTGAATTTTATCTCGTGACTTAATGCCCTGTTAAATTAAATCACTTAGTCGTTCTTCTGAAGTAGTTTTGGTTTTCTTCCTTTTATTGGGGNGTGAGGGGATGTTAATGAGATATTTGAAAGGCGGGACTATGATTGAATGATTGAGTTGTAGAGAAAATGGAGGGCGAAATTCGATACTGCGCCACCGTCATGTATAACAATGAGAATGATTATGTGATAAGTTGAGAAGGATGGAACTGTGTGTGATGTGAAGAAAGAACGGTGCAACAGAAAGAGGACGACAACGGACGACGGAAGTGTGAAGGCTGTATTGCACACATTCACACAATCCGCCTGGAAGTCGAAGTCCGTCGCATGTGAATCAGGTATTAGTAAATAAAGAGACCATAGTATTTTAGCAAGTAAAGTGGATGCCCTACATTCCCACATTACTTGATGCTATGAATGAAGACGACCCAAATGTGCTTGCCGAATTTTGTGAGTGGCTTGTGAATATGTGCAACGACAACGAACATATTACCAATGAGGGCTTAATGTGATGAGGCAATCTTTAAACTGAATGGAACTGTCAATCGCCACAACTGTGTGTACTGGGCCGATGAAATCCCCAACAATGCGGTAGAGCAAGCAGTTAGCGGTAGTTCAGAGACGGCGGAATCTGCGCGTTTCGAAACGCGCGGTTTGAACTGCGGAAAAATAAACTTTGTTCAGACAGCGGCGGATAGGAGGTGGCGAGCGTGCGGATATATATGTACGCAGGAGGGGCGAGGTTACCTCATTTCAAAGATGGACGTCGAAGAAGCAATATATTTGAGTCTGCTCTTAAAAAAGAAAAAAAGGAAAAGGCAGTATTGGGTGCATCCAATATTAACTGATCGCCTTTCACATGGCCTATTTGTAACCTAATATCCCAAGTTAAGAAAGTTTGAGCCCAAACTCTTCAACTATTTGAGAATGTCGACAAAATCATTTGAGGAATTACTTTAATTGATCAGGGAAGAAATTCCAAGTTTTGATACATATATGAAATCATGTGTGTCACGTGAAGAAAAACTCGTTATTACTTTGAGGTAAGATATTTATTTACTATATAATATCAGCATGTATATTTTCTATAATAGAAGACTGCGAATCAGATCTAACGTATGATGACGGCGACGGCGATCCTNATTTCAGTAGAATTTACAAAGCTATCACTGTTCTCATTATTTATATCTCGGCTTTCTTCATTTCGCTTTCATCTATATAACTGATTTTTTCCTTGTTTTCTACACACTTCTGAAGATAAGAAAGTCTCGCAAAGTACAAATATTGTTGTCCTTTACGCGCACCGGAACCAGAAGGAACTGTTTTGCCTTTCTTGAATTCTTTATTGTAAGTATCACACATGATCTTCCATTTTTTTGCAGTGTTGTACCTGAAAAAATAATATCATTACTAATTTTACTGTTTCAGGTATCTGGGTACCGGTTGTTCATTTGGAGAACTTCACTACAACTATCGTCTCGGAAAATCTACTGTTACAGGAATTGTCCGTCAAGTATGTGAAGCATTATGGAAAACAGTGGCAAAGAAATTGATGCCCGAACCGAGTGAAGATATGTGGAAGAAAATAGCTGAGGACTTTGAAAGATATGTTAATTTTCCGAATTGCATTGGCGCAATAGACGGCAAAAATATTCGAGTTATAATGCCTAATGATTCCGGATCTTCGTCTCATAATTACAAACATTTCTTTTCTGTAGTGTTTTTAGCATTTTGTGACGCCAACTATTCTTTTACTTATGTTGACATTGGGGCTTATGGGAAAAGTAGTGATTCTGCTATATTGAAAAATTTAGTATTTTATAAAATATTGCTAGATAAATCACTAAACATACCAAAACCTAAAGCAATATCTAACGTAGATCCAATACCACTGCCTCATGTTATAGTTGGAGATGAAACTTTTAGATTAGCGGAAAATTTGATGCAACCCTATGCAGGTAAAGGTTTATCATATGAAAAAAGGGTTTTTAACTATAGGTTATCCAGAGCCCGACTTAACATTGAATGCACTTTGGGGATTCTGGCGAACAAATGGCGTATTTTTCATAGGCCCATAAATGTAAACATAGACTTTGCCGAAGACATAATAAAGATCTGTAGCATTCAACACAACTTTGTGAGAACTCAGGATGGTATAAAGTATGAAGATACTTAATATACTGCCCCGATGATTAATCTCATAGCAGGAAGGGTGGCACTGCCATATTTTAATATTAGAGATACATTTTCTCATTACTTCGCAAACGACGGTCGTGTTAAGCGGCAAGATACAAAAATATAATTTAAAATATGTCAATTATACTTATAATATGCTACATCTCTATTGTATAAAATGATCGCAGTAACCAAAAATAGCCTTTTTTTCTACTGAATCTTCTACATCTCCAAATAACTCCACCAACTCCTGCCAAGCTCGGTTCTTGGCAATTTTATTAGAATATTCCGCACACTGATTGTCCCATATCGCTGGCCTTTTCTTCACTTCATCAATAAACATTTTAGTATGGAAACGATCCATGGAAACACGCATCCGAACCGTGCGGCCTCCGCCAAGCACCTGAACGCCCTCCAGGCACGCCACAGTAATAGCAACGCGCGGGCGCCGCGCGGATATANCAATTTTATTAGAATATTCCGCACACTGATTGTCCCATATCGCTGGCCTTTTCTTCACTTCATCAATAAACATTTCAGTATGGTAACGATCCATGGAGACACGCATCCGAACCGCGCGGCCTCCGCCAAGCACCTTAACGCCCTCCAGGCACGCCACAGTAATAGCAACGCGCGGGCGCCGCGCGGATATATTACTGTGGTGGTAGAGTGGCGGCTGCCGCGCGTTTTGACGATCCGCGCGGCCAGGTGTGAACGAACATGAGGACGCCAATGTAAATATGCTCCGCGCGGTTGATCCTCGCGGTTTGGAACCGCGCGGCCTCCGCCAAGCACCTGAACGCCCTCCAGGCACGCCACAGTAATAGCAACGCGCGGGCGCCGCGCGGATATATTACTGTGGTGGTAGAGTGGCGGCTGCCGCGCGTTTTGACGATCCGCGCGGCCAGGTGTGAACGAACATGAGGACGCCAATGTAAATATGCTCCGCGCGGTTGATCCTCGCGGTTTGGAACCGCGCGGCCTCCGCCAAGCACCTGAACGCCCTCCAGGCACGCCACAGTAATAGAAACGCGCGGGCGCCGCGCGGATATATTACTGTGGCGGTCGAGTGGCGGCTGCCGCGCGTTTTGACGATCCGCGCGGCCAGGTGTGAACGAACATGAGGACGCCAATGTAAATATGCTTCGCGCGGTTGATCCTCGCGGTTTGGAAACGCGCGGATTCCGCCGTGTCTCAACCAGCTCTTAATGTTTTGAATTTATGCTCACGCACATTGTCCTTGAATTTATCAAAGTTTTCACCACACTGTTTTTTGTAGTGACGACGAAGATTACACTTCTAAAGAACAGCAATATCGTATAATCGTTACAGATCACACACAGTATTTTGCTTTATTTGTCTATGACAAAATATTTCCCGCACCATTTACGCCTATCATTTAAGACACGGCTTTCACTATCAACTTTTCTATTTTTACTCTGAACCAACATAGTGTTCACTTATTCAAACAAGAACAATCAGGTTTAACACGATATAAAGATACACGAACACGGCCTCCACGGTTTGGTGAAATCACAGCAAATAGAGAACGATAATGTGGCGAAGTAAAGCAACAGCGCTCCCGGCGACCTCTGTGTTTATCAATAAGAAAGGATCGGAATAAGAATGTGTACATGTTCCAGTAATTTAACTAACCCTCTCCCCGAAGATCAAATGTTGTTGCGTGTAATCAGCGTCACCACACCATAAAAGGAGCCGGTTTTTAGAATATATGGTTACCAAAATCGAGAAGGGAAATATGTTTTCTGACAATACGAAATTCCATGAATATTGAATTACCATGCAGGAGATGAGGATTTTCTGTTAGTGTTTGTGATAAAACTGAAGTTTACTTGTTTTTCCATGTTAATTTTTCGCACACGCAGTGAGCCGGATGTGGCCCGTGGGCCGAATTTTGGAGACGCCTGGAGGTACGATAAATAGTGTAACATCCCACAAATAAAGGTCGCCAAAAATGTTAAAACGCAAAATTCATCTTTTTGCAGACATGCACGTGAAGGTAATAGAAATTCAGAACCAGTTTTATAATTGGAATAATTTCAACAATCCTAATTTTCTACGGAAAAAACAAGTACGTGTTACTTTTTAAAAAAGAATACATATATATATATATAAGCAACCATAAAGCAATACTGAACAGAAACATTACTCAAAATTCTGTTCATTTATTTTTGGAGGTTAATATTGGTTTTTAAAGCATTTGTGTTTTACATTAGATTATTTTCACGCTGATGTTCTCAGTACAAAATGTAATTCAAACTGGTACTCATATTTGTAAAACATAATACTTAACCGCTAACAAAGTAATATTGAACCAATTATATAACAGGAAACAGTAAAAAGTCACAATTATATGAGGGCCGTTTTTTGTTCTTTAATTCACGTCAAAACGTTTTATAATTGTAANAAACAGTAAAAAGTCACAATTATATGAGGGCCGTTTTTTGTTCTTTAATTCACGTCAAAACGTTTTATAATTGTAAACTGCATCCAACCAAATATCAGCTGAGTTTATGACTTTGTTTGTTCCTAAAACAAGGTTTACTTCTGACGTAAGACTCGGGCGTGTGGCGAGGTTGTGTCCATCATAACTTCACAGAGTGGAATTGTTTTTCCGGTAATCCGTTTTCGTAGTTATCCGTAGTTGTGAAATCCACTCACTACTTCACTGAGTGTCTTCTAAACTGTCCATTCGCTTTCATGTCGCTACAGTAGACTCTCAACCAGCATTATTCATCTACAAACTTTTCGAAATTTTTTTATCCCTTTCATTNTTCATGTCGCTACAGTAGACTCTCAACCAGCATTATTCATCTACAAACTTTTCGAAATTTTTTTATCCCTTTCATTTTTTTTTCCGTCGAAGAATGCATTTTCTTCACACCCTAGGACAAAATCACGTTAAGTTATACTTTTTTTTTTCAACCTCTTACTTGTGTATCAATTTAATGAGCAAGAATTTAAGTTTTTTTTAAAATAACTAATATTTTATTCCCAGCATATTTTCGTTCGCTGTAAAAGAAAAAGAGAAAATAAATACGCACGGCTTATTTTGTATTTTAACTTCTTTCACCTCGTCACTTTTCATTTTATTTCCCAAGCTTTCACGAGCCCGCTGCGCACACTTCAAACACCATTTCAAGTCTCATTATATTCCTCCATCTGTTGGGGTCATCTCTTTACTGACCTTACAAAAATATGGAAGTATTCAACTGCAAATTAATGAAATTAAAAATTTATTTTTGTGGCATGTTTATAAAACTGGAATCGTTGGCTTATTTTAGCTTTTCGCTATTTGCCGAGCCTTGGTCAAGTACNGCTATTTGCCGAGCCTTGGTCCAGTTCCCCCGCAGCAGAATTGTCGACGCTTTTATAACAAAGTAAGAATTTCCAAACGTCCGTATCTTTGTTGGTGTTGTAGACAGGCGGTTTGATTAGCAGCCTTACGTCTGTAACGTCAAAGAATATTCATTCTCCCACGGATGCGGTAGTTAACGTTATTTTGCTGCTGAATAAATTTATGACAAGATAAATAAACAAATCATATTTTGAAAGCAGAAAGTATGATTTTTTCAGCTTTGTGTAGTTTCTGTGAAGGGCGCCTTAAAAAGTGTGTCTTTTACGACATGAATTTCTATCTACGCAATACATTCAGACCCATTCATTAAGCGCCTGTTACAGCTGTATCTTCTAGACAAACTAACCTAACATTCTGAAATAAATGACGAAGTCCAAAAACAAAAGAGTGCATGACTTAAGAGAGACATAACTTACAGCAGAATGGGCTATTATCGTTTGGGCGTGGCGAACGAGCACATAGCCACGGTAATGGTGGCGAAAGCCTGCACACCAAACATTCAAGTAATCCTGGTGATGGTTTAACTGCGTAGCCATTCCTCGTTCCCTCTCTGACCAATCCCCGGCCGATATACATCAAGGGCTCGCACTTTGAACTGCCTTGTAATTTTCCCTCTGTCCACCCTTTCATCGGGATGTCATAAATATCGGCGCCAAGCGGGCAATCATTACCCAGCCTCCCCTTCCACAGTCGAATATCTTCCTAGAGTGGGCCGGCTATCACGACCNGCCAAGCGGGCAATCATTACCCAGCCTCCCCTTCCACAGTCGAATATCTTCCTAGAGTGGGCCGGCTATCACGACCCGCACTTTCTGCGACCGTGCCCCTTAATGAAAGGTCGCTCGCGAACGCCGAGATTTTAAGCATTTCGCTGTCATTTGGGCACTTCTTGGATGCCTTGGAACAATTTACGAATACACAGTCGGGCGTAATTAACTCTGACAGGTTAGGGTGCCATACGGGACTGGAAAAGTCAACACATTAACGAAACGCTGGGAAAATTAAAATGTGACTTCAGTTATTCACAAGTACATTAACTTTTCAGGGAATAAATTTAGCAATGTTCCCCATTAGAAAGTCGTGTAAACTGACAATACAAAATTATTTTGAAAGGGAAGTTTAAAAAGAATGATGTGAGGTGATCACCTATTCAAAATGAGGAGGAAAAACAATACAGCCTATGAAGTACAGTGACTTTGAGAAACGTAGGGTACTTGAAAATCCAGATTTTCATATAACTTAGGTAATATTTTCTTTTAGAAGGAGCTACTTGTAATATAACCAAAATTTTCCTAATGTAGGCCTATTGTGAATTGCTGAATTAAAATTTGACGTTCCAGAAAATTTGTGGTTAGTGCAATCCCATTTAGTACGCAGAAATCACTGCCTGGCCGGTTGCAAAGCAAGCAGGAAAAAACAACTGCATCATTTCAAACTTTCACAGCTTTTCTTTAGAATTGTTTGCCAAAGAATTTCGGGAACAACATNAAAAAACAACTGCATCATTTCAAACTTTCACAGCTTTTCTTTAGAATTGTTTGCCAAAGAATTTCGGGAACAACATTTCTTTGCTAATTTTAATGTTACATTCCTTATCTATCATGAACAATTTGATCTAATCCCATTGATTAAATTTTTTGTACGATAATAACGTAGAGATATGATTGGATAACAGAGTTCCACAAATCTCAGTTCAAGGAAACACTATTCAGCGATTTGTTGTTTCACTTAAAGCAGTTTATAATATTTTAATATTAAATTTATTTTCAATGGCGCATTTTTCCTGGACATACGTCGTATGCCGTTAGCCAATATTTCTGTACTATTTTACAGTTACCTCAAACGTATAGCATAAATAGAGTTTTTTGTCTTACATACAGTTCGATTGTGGTTTTTATTGCTTCTTAAGCTTATCGGATATTCATCTCTTCATTGCTCAACTCTGACGAAAAGTCTACATTTAAATGTTTCACATGAGTTCGTAAACCAGCTAATTCTTTCGTAATGGGGGCCATGTAAACTAATTTAATGCATATCTCCAATCGTAATTATTTGGTTGACAAAATAACTTAAATTGGATAAATCTTTGAAAATCGTAAGCATTATACATATTGTAATTAAAATTCATATGACTTATTTATATATAATAAGGTATATACATTATGATGATTCTCAAATTGTTAAAAAGAAAATTCGCTGAGCGTTATGGATGACGATATAAAATATTTTAACAGTTTTCTTCCTTCGCTCAAGGGCTATAAAATTCCTTTTTTAGCTTTAATTTACCAGATTTTATTCCGTTTTCTATTTTAGATTGTATATACTACGTTTAAGCTTAACATGGCTTAAAATTAGTTTCACAAGTTTTCTTAAGGTGGTACATTTTGATTGGAATTGATGGTTTATACCTGTTGACGACTAGATAGATTAAATTTATTAATTTACACAGATGACCAACAAAACCGTAACAATAATAACACTAGTCAAAAAGGCAGATTAATAAATTGAACTAAGCAATCCCCTATGATCTATCGATAAATAAAATGCAATAAAGAATGTGCTCAGGAAGTTGAGGCTACATATCTACAATCTCAGGTTAACATGACTGTCGACTTCACAGCACAGAGTAAATAAAGGCCTGGACACACATGCCAGAACCAAGTCAAGGCCAGGAGACGTCTGGGAGACGGACACCGCCCAGATACAACTTATCACAACTTAAATAAATGCTCCTGTTCAGATCTCCAGCACATATCTGTACCGCGTAAGGCACCTTAACCAAGGTTGACGAATGGTTTATATCCCCCTCGGACTCAGCCCTTACTCTCTGATAAGTGCTTCATAAAATTTCAGAGTGGTTGGACGCTGTATTTTTGAAGATAGTTTCATTACCATATAGAATGTCGTACCTCACAACTATATTATTTCCTTTTTAAATAGAGTTTATATAGTCCATTCAGGGTCACTTCCAACTTGTCTAAGGTCTTGGCAAAGTTCTAATTCCAGGATATACCTCCGCCTCATGCAAACAAAGCTTAACCGAGTCTAGAAAATTACACCAAAGGGACAACTCACCGTATTCATGCGCACTCAGTGTAATAATATTTTGCATAAGATCTATTCCTCACTAGGCATTTCCAACATACCTATTTTCGCTCTGATTTATTCGCATTACTGATAAATGAGATATTATAATTTATGGATAAAATATAATTAAAAGTTTAATTAGCTAAAAATAAGATAATTTTATGTTAACAATAGTATAAAACGCTTGTGATACATGACATATATAGGAAAGAGCCAAGCACGCAAAACATGGTATGATTTTTGAAACGTTTGATTGAAATTGTGTGGAGTTTCTCCCGGGTTCCTAGGTTAATTATTGTAACANCATGGTATGATTTTTGAAACGTTTGATTGAAATTGTGTGGAGTTTCTCCCGGGTTCCTAGGTTAATTATTGTAACAGGTTGGTTTTTGCTATTTTAATTAGTACAGTCATAATTTGTTTTTGATTAGCGCACCTTAATTCGTATGCTTCGTGGCGGAATGTTACTTGGGTCAGCTTATGATAACTGAACATGAACTTACATTTAAAATGGCATACGCATCTATATTTTACCCTGGATTCGAACCAAGACGGTTGACGTCGTAATTCCAGATTCCTAGCTAACTATTTCATAGAGGCCAGGGACTGCGACACAGCGCCCAACTCAAACATAAATTTATTCGTTATGTATTTCCATATTTGACAGTATTTGATGTGTGCCCCCCATGGACACCGAAGAAGTCCACCTCACTGTAGATACTAATGCATTTGAGGCAATGAAGGATGACAGAAATAACCACATCTGAGATGGAAAAACCCATTCGGTGGATCAAAATATATTTGCTTGCAAGAACTGTACGTAAATATTTGACCGAGTACAATTACTGGTAACATTTAAGTGCTATAATTTAAATAATGTGAAAAGTTCGCTAATATATAAACACTATGGGTGGTAAAAATTCTCATAGTGTAACAGCTGTTTAGGGGTGCATATTTTTCGTACAATTATATTTCATAGTCACAATTTTAACGTTTCTTGATGGACGGCCACGTTAAAATAAACTATTTGCTGAACTAAAAACTAGAAGATCAAAACTCAAGTACATTGGTTATTTCAAGACACATAAAATTTCTATTCGAAAAAAGTATATTAACTTTTGTTAGGGGCAAAACATTCGTGTAAAACTGAGCTTATTTACATGATGGAATTTACGTAAGTTTTTTAAGAATAGAATACGTTAAAGTGTCTGTAATTTTTCAAAGGTGAATAATTCTTTGTTTGATTGGTGCAGTTTTACAACTGTTCGTACTTATTCTTTCCTGGTAGCTAACTTTGGTAAATGAGACATCGAAGCTGTTGCCATTTAAGAGTAAGTGGGACGTAAATTACTGCAATGAATGTTTATCTTATTCAACAAGTTTATGGAAGACGATATATAAAAATCAAAAAGGGGAATCCTACATAACTATTTTTGTTAACTTTGGGAACAAATATTTTATAGGGTGATGTATTTCTGCCATAACATTTCTGAAGTAGTTAAAATTTATATGTTGCAGCTACGCAAGAAATTATGCAAAATAAATCCACCAGTTGGTGAAAATAATTCATTACCACGTTGGAAAAAGCCATAATTCACGATTGCTCTTTCTTACTTTTTTCAATATTGGCTCCCAGAAACCTGCGAATTTCAATAATTGACGTATCTAAGGTTAATTCATGCCCCAAGCCACATCGTAAAAAAATTTAATATAAAAATTCTGAAATAAAACATGTGCAAAAATGAGAGTATTATTAGCCCTCAAACTGTCGCGACGCTGGAAGTGCGCTGGCGGACCGACGGCAGAGAGGGTGCATCGCTTACCACCCCTATCTGCCTCCTCCGCGCGCCTCGGCACAAACCTTTTCGCAGTCACCTCGCCGCGTGGTGTTTAATGTCGCAGTTTGCTTGCTAGCCGGCGCACGATAAGACACGGGCTGCCTCTACCGCTCATGAACCAGGGGGGTGGGGGAGGGGAGGGGTGGGAGCGTGCGCTCGCATCCTAAGGAGCGCGAATAAACCACGCGCGCCTCACCGTAGAGAGAGACCGATAGATAGAGAGGGAGGGGTTCGCGATAAATGCACACCGAACTCCTACTCCGGGCCCTTAACCCTCCGCCAGTTTTTTTTTTTTAACGGAACTGCTTTAGGGAAAGTCACTCCACTCCCGGTGCCAACACAAGCTGAATACATATTTTCCCGCGCCAAAATGAATAATTTTTACGTAGGGTATCGCTGGCCCACGATACCCTACCTAAAAATTATTATAATACAATCAACCAATTCCTTCCAAATTTGGCAAACAAGTAATACTGTGGTATGCCATATAAACTGATAGGCTATGTTTTAAGATTGTTAATCGCCTATTTTCAAAATAGAGCTTATATGAATATTTTAGCATAGCATGCTATATCTACAAAACGAAGTAACCAATTTCAACCTAACTTTGTATGCTGACAGTATATACGCAAACATCCAATAAGCGAATACATAAACTAATTTTTCTACCATTTTAGATGATAGCACCAAATGAAAAATTAAATTTTCATGTCCTATCTCGGGACACTATTAACTGATACCCACAGAATTCAGGCGACACGTTATATTTTTGTAGCCCATCAATATTTATATGACTTAAGGAGGTAGGTCATATATTTTCAAAATCACAGTAATGTAAATATTTCATGCCAGTATGCCAAATATTCCAAACAATTTCAACCGACTTACTATGTAACAGTATATATGACAAACATAGGATATCTTTTACATAATTTGATATAATGCAGTATCTGCGCACAAGTGGTGTTACTGTGGGTCATGAACACTTAGACGATGTAAGTGACTCACACATTTGTTTTAAAATTGTTGTCCCTGTAAATATTTGAAGTTGATAATCCTAGCCTACCTAAAGGTTTTACACTTATTACTATATAGAAGATGATGTTCCGAATCCTACCTCAGTGATGTACTTAGTTGCACTCCAGATTACGGTACGAGGCGTTATATTTCGAGTCCTAGGCAGGGCACATGTGTGATTGGTCGAGGAGCCGCTGGTGACCAGGCTCTTCATCCCTGGTCCCCAAGAAGCCCGAATCTTACCTTGTGCAATTTTTTTTAAGGGAGCACATAAAGGATTAAGTGATTCGCCCACCATTGCCTGCTAACATTGACGACCTCAAAACGAGAATTACGGCCGCCATCCAAACCGTAACACCGGACATACCGACAAGAGTGTGGAACGAGCTTGATTATCGCGTAGATGTCGTTCGGGCCGCTTGTGGTGTCACATTGAACATTTATGAAGATAAGCTAAACAATCGTCACAGTTCCGCGGTTTATTTGATTGGTCAACCAAAGTTGTAGGTTGTTTCGTTTTGATATTATATACCTTCAAATTTGGGATATTCTTTTATACTTATCCTGTGTTGTATAAACTGTGCTGGTGGGTAGGAAAAATAAAACATTTCTGGTAATTAGGTTTGTAGTTCATAGAATGAGCAAACCAAACATGTGCGCGAACAAAATAATATTATTAGACTCCTTTCCGAAGGAAAGAAAGGCTTATGAGATCACTTTCCTGTCTGTGTGTCTTTGTATGTGTTTACGTGTGTGTCTTGTGTTTGCGTCTGTGCGTGTCAATGTTTGAACGCGTCAACAGAATTTCACCAAACTTGGTACACATACACAGTATTCAGTACACATACTAAGTAAGAAAACATGACTTTAATAGTTTTCGACCACGTCGGGTATATACTTTCAAAATAGCGGCCATTAAATATTGCGGTGATTGTCATATCTCAGGAGCAATTCAACCGATATAAATCAAATTAAGAATGCTGGCAGAGTATCAAATAAGCGTTAAATTTTGAGATAGGAAGTCTTGATAGTTCGCAATTTTGGAAGATAGCACCAAATAAATAAAGATTTTACATTATATCTCGAAAACAATTAAACAAATTCTCTCCAAATTTGGCGGGTAAGTAATACTATGTTATGCCAAATAAACGTAAGTGATTGAAATTGATAATGTTTTAATTAAAAAATGGCTATCAGAAACATATTTTGGGTTTGTTTGTTACATCTACTATACTATTTAACCAATTTCGACTAAATATTGTACTCTAAAAGTGTCTATTACAAGAACCATATACATAAACACATTTATACTTTTTTCTTCCATTTTGGAAGATAATACCATACGAATAAATAAAGTTATTATGTTATATCTCGATAAAAAATTAACTTATTCCTACCAAATGTGGTAAACAAGTAGTACTTATGCAGATTATGTGAAACGATATGCTTTAAGCATGCTGGGCACTTATTTTCAAAATGGCGGATACATAAATGTTTCAACTTATAATGCTATATTGTCTAAACTATGTAATCAATACACACATAGGTTTATATGCTGACAGTAGATATTACAAATATCAACCGTATCTACACTAATAATATGTTGTCCGCATTTTGCAAGATAGTGTCACACGAATATAAGAAGTTTTTACGTAATTTCTTGGGAAACAATTGACCGATAACTATCACATTTGATAGACAAGTTGTACTCTGGCAGCCATATTAGCTTAGAATGCTATATCGTCGAGACCATGGAATCAATTCCGTCTTATCTTTGTATGCTGGCAGTATATATTACAACTATCAACTGTTTCTATTCGGAAGATTTTTCATCTGCCATGTGAAGAAATACACTTTTTATATCCTATATCAGGAACAAATTGACCGATTTCCATAACATTTGGCAGACAAGAGGTGCTGTGGTTAGATAATGTTAAATTGTATATTTTAAGCATGTCAGACACTTATTTTCAAAATGGAGGCCATATTGTTATTTTTAACTTAGAATGATATATCGTCGGAACCATGAAAAGAATCAATTCCAACTTTATTTTGTATGCTCGCAGTACCTATGACAATCATAAGATTTGTCCATGCAGAGCCTCATTCCTATGCCATTTTGTAAGATAGCCATACCAATAAAAAATAAAGTCTTTTTCTCATATCTTGGGAAACAATCAACCCATTCTTACAAAATTTGGCGAGGATAGTGTACTGTTGTAGGCCACATTAATATATGTACTTAAGTTTAGCACACCTATTTTCAGAATGGCGTCTATATAATATTTGGTTTTGTGTGCTAAATCTACGGAACTATGTAATCTATTTTAACATAACGTTGTATATTGACAGTATACAATAATCGAATATCATACTACATTACTTTTAAGTGTTCCATTTAAGAAGAACGCCACATGAAAGTTATGGAGGTTTTATGCTATATCTCGAGAAGCAATTAACCGATTCCCACCAAATATTACGGGAGAGGAGGGTAGCCCCAGCCACATAAATAAAACTCATGACATTTTGAAAATCAACAGAATTAAATCTTTATTTTTTTACTAGAATGGAAATACAACATATCTCTCCCAATTATAATTAAGTAACAATCTGATAGGTTCATTATCTTAGCTTCAATCAGGTCTTGAAATCAGGCTTCAATTTTCAGTGGATACATTTTTGGAGGGTAGTCCCGGACATAGATTTAATAATGACCAAATCTTTTTTTGGCCTTATATAAATCACAAAAGTAGTATTCCTCCGAATGGTAAATGTCCACACACGGTTCGTGCTCCCAGTCTTCGCATTTATGACATTGAATCCAGTCTTCTTGGAACGTTTCTCCGCAAATTATGCATTCTGTATCCTGTTCTATTTGTTACTGAACCAAACTTTGAATGTTCTTCTTTGTTTTCATTTTATTAACTGCCATCTTGTTTTTATTGTTTGCAACCTTTTTCTCTGCCAGCGCGTTTTTGAACGGCGAAGATGTCAGAATCTCATTCTTTTGTGTTTTTCGGGAACGCACTGCAAGACGTTTCTTAGAAGCATCAGGAAAAGGGCTCAACTGTTTGAGCAATTAATTTGCTTTAGGCACCTTATATCTCTCAGCTGCTTCTCTCGCAGATGCAGTTTTTTCCTGGACAGAGAGCATGGCCTGTTTCATTTTTTTTTCATACCAATTTCCTCTGTGTATAATTCTTCCCTTGACTTTTGGCAATTCTGAAGTGATTCTGCAAAAGACAACAACATTTTACACATTTGCTGTAACATTGCATTAAAATATCTAAACATGTCCCCATCCAAAAATGTCCGGGGTTACCCGACAACATCGTCTCCGGTGGTACCCGACTACCACATTCTATGTTTTTATTTATTTTTATCAACAATGCCAATAAAGATAACTATTATTAATCTAACTTATACACTTGAATCAATATATTAAAGGATAATCAATAAATAATGGTTAAGTACTTACATTTTATAAACAATAACTGAGTTCAAAATGTAAACGGCGTACATTACAATTTAGGCACAGGTAAATGCACAGTTGTAACGTGTTGTTCGCTCGGCGGTCGCGTCTGGGTTGATTCGATTATACGATTAAATGGCGCTGCGGTCGTTGTGGCGTGTTATTTGTTTACCCATGTGCGCGGGATTATTTGAAACTACCACTGGCTGGGGCTACCCGCCGGCCGGGGCTACCCGACTCCCCCGTACTCTGAAATATTTAAACTAATTTGTACCAATTGATAACATAATAAATGCTAAATTAGGTATGTTTACTAAATATATTAAACAATTTAACCAAATTCAACCCAAGGTTTTGTGTATACCGTATACAACAATAACTTCGTATAAAGAATTTTTTTTTTAGGCAGTTTTGTACGATAGCATCAACTAAGAAAAAAAGTCATAACTCATGGACCAAACAACCGATTTCCACCAAATTCTTCACACAAATAGCGCTTTGGTAAGCCACCAAAACTTACATGTTTTAAGTTGCTCAGTCATTTATTTTCAAAATGACGGANCACAAATAGCGCTTTGGTAAGCCACCAAAACTTACATGTTTTAAGTTGCTCAGTCATTTATTTTCAAAATGACGGCACTGTAAATATTTTAGTAAACCCTATCATTCGAAACAATAAGCTTATTAAATCCGAAGTTGAAGCTTCGAATCCGATCTCCAAAATTCAGTAGATTGCACACTAGCTTATTGTATGANGCTTATTAAATCCGAAGTTGAAGCTTCGAATCCGATCTCCAAAATTCAGTAGATTGCACACTAGCTTATTGTATGAGGTTTTCTGGGTTCAAGTCCCGGATAAGGCACGCGTGTATTTGTATTTGTCTCACTAATGTTGCATGAGTTTTTGGTTTCATATATATTGTTATTGCTTTCAAAGAGACCTACCAACTCTGATTTTAAGAACTTAATAAATGAATTGCACCCATATTGATTAAAGTAGGTTTATTAGTTATATCAGTATCTTTTTGTTTTACTTAACATAAATTAAATAGTGATTAGAACTATAAAGAATAATACTGTACTCTTTACGAATCGAGAAGCCAAATAATTTATTTTGGTCTAATGACGACAGACTGGGATGCTTAAATCACTACGTTACCTGTATGATCAAGAAGCCATTCGGTTTATGTGCTACCTCCGATTCTGCAGCGTGCGAGTAACGTCATTACTAGCACATTTCTAAAATTATTTCACCTGTAGTGATTATATTAACTTATAACTTGAAATGTTCCACAGGTTTAGTGGGCAGATTTGGGCGATGAGGGAGCTAATGAGGGATTGCAAGGTTGGAGGAAACGAGAGATCCTCGAGAAAACCCGCCGATCAGCGGCAACGTCTTGCACGATTCCTACATGCGAAAATACGTGAGCGACCCCGCCGGGAATCGAACATGGTTTGCACTGTTGGAAGGCGAGTAGTCTAACCACTACACCACCGTGGCCCTCGTGCCACAGGTGTCAAAGCAAAAATATATTTCTAGGGGTTAAGAAGTTTGTATGTTATCATCTAGAGTAATTTTCCACGCCAGTCTTCTTTGTTAATATTTATATACTGGAATGATACTATAAGAGNTATGTTATCATCTAGAGTAATTTTCCACGCCAGTCTTCTTTGTTAATATTTATATACTGGAATGATACTATAAGAAACAAGACGCTAACTGGAACTTTCAAAGGAAAACAATGTATATTTATCTACCTTAATGCCGTTTTATTCATAAACTATGGACATAAAGATCTTTAACAAAAAATATTTTCTACTACGTNTATGTTATCATCTAGAGTAATTTTCCACGCCAGTCTTCTTTGTTAATATTTATATACTGGAATGATACTATAAGAGACAAGACGCTAACTGGAACTTTCAAAGGAAAACCATGTATTTTTATCTACCTTAATGCCGTTTTATTCATAAACTATGGACATAAAGATCTTTAACAAAAAATATTTTCTACTACGTTTTTATCACAGATTCGCGTGGTGCAGTCCGTATCCGCGAATTACATGATATTATGAATAATTGCAGAATTTTGTTGATTCACGAAGTCATATCTTTTAAATCTGCAGCGTTTGTTCATTTGCAAGAATAGCATTTGTGTGAATAACGAAAGAATTTTGTATTGTTACAAACATAGTAAACCGCTAATAAAAAAGCCGCGCGTCTCTCAACACTTCTAGGAATTCCACAAATTCCGAGAATAGCCTATACTTGCCTTACGGAGGGTTGTACTTGACAACAGTATAACATTTCGAAGAATGTTATTTCTGTGATTAACTTCAACATAGAGGCAAATCTTGTTATGGCTAATNACAAACATAGTAAACCGCTAATAAAAAAGCCGCGCGTCTCTCAACACTTCTAGGAATTCCACAAATTCCGAGAATTGCCTATACTTGCCTTACGGAGGGTTGTACTTAACAACAGTATAACATTTCGAAGAATGTTATTTCTGTGATTAACTTCAACATAGAGGCAAATCTTGTTATGGCTAATNACAACAGTATAACATTTCGAAGAATGTTATTTCTGTGATTAACTTCAACATAGAGGCAAATCTTGTTATGGCTAATATAAAAATTTTTATATGCTTTAAATTAATATATATTTGAAGTATTATAAAATTTATTGTTAAAGATGCATGAACAAGGGATTCGGGGCTTGAATGTTAAATAAAACATTGCAGTAAAACAAAATAATTTAATTCAGCTAAATTATTTTATCTCGACTGTCATAATTGCACAGAAGAATAAGAACAAAATCTATTTATATGAATGGTCACTAGAATTATGTATACTATATATAATATATTATGCATATACATATATACATTGAAGAGCCAAAAAAACTGGTACACCTGCCTAATATCGTGTAGGGACCCCGCGAGCACGCAGAAGTGCCGCAAGACGACGTGGCATGGACTCGACTAATGTCTGAAGGTTTGCAGGAGGCATTTCACACCATGAATCCTGCACGGTAGTCCACAAACCCATAGCAGTGCTAGGCGGTGGAGATCTCTTCTGAACAGCACGTTGCGAGGCTTCCCAGATATGATCAATAATGTTCATGTCTGGAGATTTAGGTGGCTAATGGAAGTGTCTAATGTCAGAAGAGTGTTCCTGGAGCCACGTGGTAGCAACTTTCGACGTGTGAGGTGTCGCATTGTTCTGCTGGAATTATCCACGCCCGTCGGGATGCACAATGGACATAAATGGGTGCAGGTGATCCGACAGGATGCTTACGTATCTGTCACCTGTCAGAGTCATATCTAGACGTATCAGGAGTCCCAGTTCACGCCAACTGCACACGCCCCATACCAAGACAGAGACTCCACCAGCTTGAACAGTCCCCTGTTGACATGTAGGGTCCATGGATTCATGAGGATGTCTCCATACCCGTAACCGTCCATCCGTCCAATACAATTAGAAACGAGAGTAGTCAGACCAGACAACGTGTTTCCAGTCATCAACAGTCCAATGGCGGTGTTGGTGGGCCCAGGCGAGGCGTAAAACTTTGTGTCGTGCAATCAACAACGGTACACGAGTGGGCCTTCGGCTCCGAAAGCCCATATCAATGATGGTCCGTTGAATAGTTCACACGCTGGCACTTGTTGATGCCCCATCATCGAAATCTGCGCCAATTTGAGAAAGGGTTGTACGTCTGTCACGTTTAATGATTCTCGTCAGTCGTCGTTTGTCTCGTTCGTTCACGATCTTTATCCGGCCGCAGCGATGTCGAAGATTTGATGTTTTACCGGATTCCCGATATTCACGGTACACTCGTAAAATTGTCGTACGCGAAAATCCAAATTTTATCGCTACTTCGGAGATGCTATGTCCCATCTCTCGTGCGCCGACTATAACACCACGTTAAAACTAACTTAAATGTCGATAACCTGCCATTGTAGCAGCAGTAACCGATCTAGCATCTTTGCCAGACGCTTGTTGTCTTATATAGGCGCTGCCGACCGCATCGCGTTACTCTGATTGGTTCCATACCTCTGTTATTTGTATACGTACGCCCATGCAAGTTTTTTGGCTCTAAAGTGTATAATCTCATATATTTTTTAAGGGGAGCTGAAAGATCTTTGCATGAAAACAAATTTTTGTAAAGTTACAAATAATTGTGTAAACCTGTTGTATTTGTACACTTACTACAAGAGCAACGGCTGTTTTCGTAGAAATAATGATATTCAGCAAACTAGTGATACCATTTCAAAAGTTCGCGTTATCACTTATCGCGAGGGCCACTTCTTACCCTCGCCGACAGGGAAAAGTCCATCTGACTTATTTGAAAAAAGTGTGTTCCTCCAAGATACGGGTTTGTTACATTAACTTTGTATAGGCACAGGCCAGGTTTTTGTAAATTTATGTGATTTTTGGTACGATAGTACACATTTGCACTTTTCTCTTAAATCATTTAATAAATGTTGAGAATTATTTCTTAATACATATTTTGTATTCGTTTAACTATTCTCTAGGCAGCTAAATAGAAAATATGCTTTGCAAAATACGATTAGATTCACTTGGTTTCGCATGGCTTCCTGTGGATAAAAGATGATAAGGAACAAAAATATGCAACAGAATACAGGGATAAGGAAAATAAAAACACTCCTAAAAATTCAACCGCTGTCGGCAGCATTCAATTTCCCAGGTGTAGTCAAATTTGCAACTTTTTTTTATGTTGGACCAACATAACTTACTTATTTGTAATTAAGTGTCATACTAATTGCAGTTCCACCGGAAAATCAGTAAAAACTTATTTTCTTTCGAAGGTAAAATACTGCATATTAACACGAGATTAAATCACAAAAGTATTTAAATATAGTAAGATACATGACTATGTCTGTGGCGTAGTGGTTAGTGTACTTGCTTACAACGTAGAAGATCCGGATTCAATTCCCGTCACTCTCCAACGGTAGTTTTCAAAGCTGTATTTGGGTTGGGACATGTTTGACTGTTATTCATAAAGTGTACTCTGTGCAATCTACCATTACGCAGAAAAATTACTTTGCAGAAGTCTAAATAGAAGCTTGTGATTTTTCCGGGAAATAATTTGAGAATTACTACACACATTGTTCTAATTATATAGGATATCAGTCGGCTGGTTACAGTATTTTCCGTACAAATACTGATCCTGTACACTTATCAAGCAATTTCTTGCAAAGCTTACAAATATTTTTTTGTAGTGTTACCTATAAATAGTTTGGCAACTAGTTTCCAAACATTTTCATTATAAAAATACAAAAATTTTTTGGCTGTGTACAATTTACTTCGCAATCCTGTTAGATAATGTCATCGTCAAATAGCGGAAAAGTACTGATGAAAATTATCCAGGCATGTTCCTAAAATTAGGACAAAAAGTTTTCTTCAATAATTTTCGGCTCTATGTAAATTTCACAGAACATTATGTAGTTTCGCTGAACCTCGCCGTAAATTTGCTAGTCAGTTTCGGTTTATAAACAGGGGTTGCAAAAAAATGTATACACAAAATTAAAAAGGTGGATATATGTAGTGCTTGGAGCGGGATTTGTATACGAATCAAGAAAACCTCAGACCATGATTCTTAATACTCTCAACTGTTAAATACATTATTTTCAGTGAAGTAAAGCAACATAATTTCTCAGTTCGTATTAAGTGTGTTTGAATTTTTGTCACACTTACATTGGACTTACGCTACTTTTGGATGATTGAAGAAATTAGTTAAATTATAAGAAAAATATCACGACTGCCACATTAACTATTATTTTCTGATTGTTGCGGCGAATAACGTTTCGTGTAGTTTTGTATTATTTGTTTCCGAAACCCAAAGCTCGGGTCTTATCCGCTATATTAAAATTTCTTTTATGTGCCATAAATTATTTTAAAATGAAGAGTAGTTAGATAATGGCGATACGAGGACTAGGGCTGTGGGCTGTGGCACCTTGGCTCGGTCGCCATATTGGATGACGACACACACGCCATCTTGTTTCCATCAGCCATCTTGTTTCCGCCAATTATCTTGTTTCTGTCGGAATCTTGTTTCCATCCTCCGTCTTGTTTCTGGCCACTATTTTGTTTCCGCCCACCATTTCTTTTTTGAAAGCCATCTTGTTTCTATCATTCGCCATCTTGGTAGTGCGGCTGGCAGCCATGTTGGTCGGTGCAGTCCACTATCTTGGTAGGCATTTGATGTAGTTCTCTCGTCGTCTACTAGAGTGCACCACCAATCCCTGTAAATTGTTTATTGCTGCTATGCCCTATTACTCACCTTGGTTTGACCCTGCCATATTGTTTCCACTTGTCTTTTGCTTACATTGGCTGTTGCTAGGGGGCGCATCAGTGGTTCGACCACCATATTTGTTTAAAGATATGGCAGCTATAATGCACTGGTGTCGCTCTCGCTCGGCCGCCATGTTGGTTGTAGAGCTGGCCACTACGGGCGATGCTTTTTATGTAATTTTCGCATAGCTCAAAATATCGTACATAGGAGGGCGGGATCGAATTGCCGAACCTTGAGTCGGCATGCAGATGCCTTAGACGACTTGACTACCAGGGCATGTGCTGGTACAAAGGTTTAAATGAAGTATATGTTTTATCATGTGTACGGGAAAAAAAATGTATTTAAAAACGATGTAATTTTTTTGTTTTCATTATTATTACAGAATAATAATCTTTTTAGATACTTTACTTAAAATACATTTTCTTATAAAATTTTTGAATAGATGTTGCCGAGGATGACAGCAAAAAGACTGCATCAGGGGTATTTTAAAATAAATAATACACAACAAACTTTCTTTTAAACTGATTTTATTCGGTAATGTACTATGGGGAAACATGGGGAAACATATAAGCCCTTGAATAAAATTATTTATATATACATCAACCTATTCCACGGTGAGTTCACCTCTTGATGTCGACTTCAGTGACCCAGGAATTGTAGCGGACAGGGAAACCCCACCACTTGATGTACACTCTTCTGTTATGTCGTTTCAGCACCTTATTGACCAAATACACGTCTGGAAACTTCGTCGGCTAAATCTCCTCTGTGTAGAAGCCACCATGTATGGGTACTGTGTTCGGATCTTCGGGATAGTAAGTCCTCGGAGCATAGTTGCGTATACGTCGCACACGAAACAGTTCGGGGCTCCAATTCGCTGCGAACCCTTTCTCGTAGGTGCCTTTCTGTTTGGAGATGTGCACCAGTTCGCCGATTTTGACTGTAGGCTTGCGTGGGTCCTTCCTTTTCAGAACAGCATACACAGTTCAAATAAGGGAGTTATCCTTGACATCTTCGAGCTTCATGCGGGTGGTCGAGTGCACTGTAGAATTATACTCGTGGACGAGTTTCGGCAGTAGCTCAAACCACTTGTAGCTGCCATTCGCCTCGAAAAGCTTCCACATCTTGCCCTTCAGAGTCCTGTTGAACCTCTCGATGATAAATGGTTTGAGGTTTCTGTACATGGAATAATAATTTATGTTATATTTATTTTGAACTTTGCATTGTAGGATTACTTGCCCTGGTCGGTTTCCAAATTGGTTGCAATGCATCCTTCGTGCAATACATCCGCATTGGACTTGGTAACATCATGTGCATTCTTTGACTTGACTGGCCTGGCCCAGGCGAATTTGCTATAGGCATCGATAATCATCAATATGTATTTGCAGCCCTTGTTGATCCAAGCATATGTTATCATCTCCACGAGGTTGGCTTGAAACCGATCGTTCATCCCACAAATCATGTCCTTGCGATGGTGGTATTTGTGCCTGGTTGCTACATGCAGTTTGTGGCTACATACGTAATTCCGAGATGAAGCTATTACCAGTTTCGAGAACGAAATGTTTAGTAGCAGCATCTTTGGATAGTTCGGGTACGCCAACATTTTGAATTATTCTTATTGAGACAATCTCCATCTGCTTCTTTGTCAAACCGCAGCTTGAGACTTCTCTGCCCGAATTTCGATATGCTGTAACTTATTCTCGATGGTCGACAATGAACTGATTAAATCCACGTCGGTACCTTTAACGATCACCAAAAATCCATTCTCGTCTTTCCAGTACAAAGAACACAGACTCTTGAAATCCGATGTCATGTCTGTATTGACATGGCCATCATATGCATGCTGCAAATTCATATCGTCCATGCGAAACGGCACCAATACATTAGTATTATCACGAAGCAGTTGCTTGAGTATGCACGAATAAGTCTGGCCAAGGTAAACACAGTCCACGTTCGCATGCTGTTCCATGCTGAACTACTCCTGGATGCAAGTCTGTTTCTCACATACTACATCGTCGAAAATAAACACAGAGTTTGGCAATGCTTCACTACTCAGCAGCACGATATCTTCGTTATCGCTGCAGTTATCGTGCCAGTACCTAGTATTTTAGTTACTAGAGCGATTTGGNGAATTGGAGTACAGGTACACGTTCTCGAACCTAAGACCATTCTCTTCTTCCAGCAGGCTCAGTAGGATACATGTTTTCCCACAATTTGAAGGTCCTGCGATGATGAACCTCACTGTATTCGGAAATAGGCTTCCATGTCGCGATTTGTGGGAGATAGTTTCATTTCATCATGAATGCATATGGGTTGAATAGCATATTGCTTGACGATCTATACACTGTTTTCTTATGCTTGTTTTATATCATACATTGGATATGATGAGGAGGTAGAAGTAGCATAAACAAGCCTCTTGGTGTCATTAAGTAAATTTTATTGGTCATATAATATAATGTCTCTTGAAATTATCACTCCGAATAAAAAATCTCTGGCAGAGTTTTCACTGAAAGACATATTTGAATATGTGACACATCGGTACTGTTCCGAGCCTAGAACGAAACTGATACAGACATGTGTAAAAAGAGCACATTTATAAGTTTTTAGTTCAGTTCACCATGATGTCTCGAAGAAGTAAGACCATAACGGAAGTGGGATAGTCGATACGCTGATAAACACTATATCATTCGAGCTGCACATTCCAGGATACATGTTCTGCAGGCCGGAAACCAAGCTGGCTAACAGGTTGGAACGCGGCGATATGTGCATCAATGCTTTGGATGAGGAAACCACACAACATCGCCTATTCCCAGCTAGAGGATATAGAAACCCGACACCAGGCAGACAAGATGCTTGCACAGAAAGCCGACGAGATAAAAAATATTATCAGATTTAGGGCTCGTAGAAAAAATAGCAGCGTGAGGCATTTACAATGTGAAAAAGGCTAAGATGAAGATGGGCATCGGTGCAAAGAGCAAGCAGAAGGCGCAAGTGAAACGAAAAGCATTGAATAAGGGAAGAAAGCATGCAAGACCAAGACAACATATACCATCAAATTTTTTCTATTACTTTTGCCTGCACTCAGAGCCCTCGGAGGGTTAATCGGAGCCACGAGTGGTATGGTTCGAGCTGTCAACACAGCAACAAACGAACGGAAGCAGTTGTCATAATGCAAATATCGAAGTTATTGCCAAGGGCTCTATCCAAGGCCATACCCAATAGTAGAGGGAAGTGTGCAAAAGCAATGCACCAGGAGGAGGCGATAATGAAATCATTATTGAAATGACCGCTCACGAATATGGATTTGGAAAGGTTTGCACGCAAATTGAAGATACCTAATTTTAGAGGAGTTTTCATGCGAGATGCTCTACCTCATAAACCAAAATGTAACGAGAGTACCACAATTAATATGGACACGACAGCTGGCCCCAGTACAAACTGGGTAAATTATGTCAAACATGACAAATGTTCGACTACTTCAACAGTTTTGGTAATTTGTGTCCTCCACCCAATCTGCGACTGTACCTGAAAAATTGCAAACTGACTTACAAATATGAGATGGAACAGATGCTGAACACATGGAACTGCTGGCACTTGTGTCTTCGCTTCCTTGTTCGCTCGTACAAGTAACTGAATAAACTGGCTATGCATGGACTAGAAACCATCAGTCATGTCGATAATGCTTTCCTTGACGGGTCGTAGCTCCGAGCTGCGTGCGGTACATTATCTGCCACTCGATCTGGAGGGGGAATGGTGCATATGTTTGGTCGATTTTAAAACCTACAATGCGATACCGAACATCGATGAAAAAAAACTGCAAAATGTATCTTTTTAAAAGTGGTAAAGTCTCCTGCGAGGTAAAATTGCCCATTGGCTCTTACAAATTAGACAACATTGCAAGGTACATCGAAGATTTGCTGTCTCCCGATATGGAATTCGAAATACGTGGAAATTCCAATACTATTATGAGCGTCATCAGATGCACCGAATATATCTTGTTTACAAAACCGGATTACATCGGAACGATGCTGGGGTTCGAGCCACGCATATACGAAGCTAGAAAAGTCCATGAATAGCCATGACCTGTAAGCATCTTGCCTGTTAATGCGATACGAATTAACTGCAATTTGGTTAGTGTCATGGCACCGCAAAGCATCATTTACGTTCTGATCGTCGCGAAAAGAGCACACAAGGTGGTGGTGAAGATCGTCGACCAGCAGGAGAGTTGGTGAAGTTTTGAAACAAAGAAATCAGTATGGTTGCATTTGAGAAGATGGGAATACGTTTTATGGGTACCATAGACCATTTAACAAAGCAGCACATCAAACTGGCAGTCAGTATGCCTCAGGTCACCAAGGTGTTAACATGGGCCAACCAGATTTTCCTTGGCAGTCTTGGCTTCGTGGACTATAGCCATGGAAGATTACATAAACATCGACGACCTGATTGTTTTTGAAGACATAATCACGTAAGTGAAACTTCATGCATACCAGCCATTCCTAATCTGACCATATGTGTTACAAATGGAAGTTCGGATAGCAGTCCAACACCAAGATATCTGCACTCTTCCTAGTTAGTCATTTCAGCGATTCAGGGGTACACTGACAAAAATAAGACAGATCCAACTCTGCATCGACGAAAATAACGAGCAAAGGTATTCTCCACCTCATCGATCGCATAACATATTTGCTCAATGGTGTCGAGATAGACCAGATGAGAGATGCCGGCATGATGATTGCGATCAAAAATTACCTCTTGGTCATAGGGATAGAAGATGACTACATTATACCCCATAATGAAATTATAGGTCTGCATTCCTATAGCGTTGTTGCTGGGATTTGCCAAAGACTACAAACGAATTATCAAAAATTCGAAGCAGGAACTGGTACTTCTCCTAACCAATATGCATGCAGATGTCAGGTATGGGGGAAAACCCAGAGACAGTGGAACTGAAGCTACAGTCTAACGAAAGGACGCTGCTTCAATTTCAGTTGAGTACTAGAGAATACATAAATATTCTGAAGAATATGGAACATGGCAAAAACATCGATGTGGCTTTCAGGTCATGGAGTCTTGAGACCTATCCCGGATTGCCCGCAAGCCAGCGCATCAACTGGATAGTGAAGTCCAGCTTTGCCACCGAGAAACTGAGGTACGTCATCGTCGCACTACAGAACGGAAGGCAGTACAATGTGTCAGTGAGCCATTCGAGGTTCGATACATGTCAAATAGAAAATGCGAAAATATATTTGAATTGCGAAAGCTATCCATACTTTGACAAGAACTTTGAAAATGACCAGTACCGGCTGGCATATCAAATGTATGTTCAATTCCAAAATGCATATTTTGGGCACACCCAATTCCCGATACTGAGCCCAGATACATTCAAGAGTTTGGCTCTGCTCATTGTGTTCGAAGTGAATAAACAGGGCGAGCGTATCAGTTCGAATGTGATCGACTGCAGAATCGAATTCACTACATATAAATATTCCTACCAATGTGTACACTTTCTGCCTGAAACTTCACGACTGACTCGCATAGTACAATTGTCGAGACAAAGTCATCAAGATACTTTCGTGAATGCCTCCGACTTCGAGCATAGACAGCAGTAGGATGTACTGTAGTCTGCAATGCTTCCAGAGCTGGAGCAGCTATGAGCTCAAGGAGATAGCAGTCCCCTATGATGATGATGGAGCACATGTGCTCTTCCCGACCTGCTTATTCGTGGAAACTGTTGGACGAGAAAAGCAAGAAGACGAACGACTGACTGACCAAGTACCATGGACTGGAGTGGGACGAAGGAAATATTCAGTACAATGAAGTTGGAAATGTGCTGCGCGACTTGCTAATGCAGTATCCGGAATGATTGGTTTATATGGCGGGGCCCGAGCAGAAGAAATTGTTTAGCGACTTGTGCAAAAGCGAAATTGAAATGATCGACATGCAGTTGTAGTACCGCTGTACTTCGTTGCACAAACTGACGAAACTTTACGGCGATTCTCTTCGTCATGTCTGCGACAGGTCAGACCCTGACTGGCATGCATATGTAGGAATGCACAGCTGCTGCACAAATGATGTGTCTCGTCCTTGGACTGTGAATCTGCTGCCAACGACTAGATAAGAAGTCATCCCGATATCGGTTACGAAGTATAATAAGAATATTAACAGAGAGTGCATTTTTTTGTGTAATGGCATTCATGTTTTTATCTGTATAATAAATTGTGTATGTAAAACAATTTAAATGTTGTTTTTTTCCCTGACTCGTTAGATATTCAATTATTTCCATAAAGAAACCTTAAAAAAAGAAAATCCACATACTTCTAATGCTACATAACAAAATTATGTATTGGTGTAAAACTGATGTAGGTTGAATTCGCACAGATGGACCTGGGAATGTACACATGCCTTAAGGTTGAAACAGACAGTGTGTCGGATGGATGGAAAAAAAGTGGTAGGTGAGGTGAAGATAAGAAAGGGGGATAATATCGGTATAAATAATTGCTCTTTGTAAAGGATCAGCAGTTCGTCGACAAAAGTGTTTAGGTACGGATCGTCTCATCTAGCTTTTACAATTGACATCATATTCAGTATCTGTGATGTATTCGGGCATTCCAGAGCTAATGAGATCTATGGCCGTGCCACAGACCTCTTCGTGTGTGGTGCCAGCAGTGCCATCGACGTCTTCGGGTGGGCTGCCTACAATAGCACCTTTACCGACTTCTAAGGGCATGTTACTAGCAGCGCTATTGACTTCTTCGGTGGTGGTAACAAGCCAAATTTGCATTGATTTTAAAAAAAAATAACAAAATGTTTAATACATTAAAAATTCCCGTAATTGTACAAGGGATAGAATCTTAGTTTGGTGTCTATTGTAGCAGATTTTAAGAAATATTTCACCTAATTGTTAAAGTAGCTGAGTGGTTAGAGTACCCTACTTCTATTCGAGAGGTAGTAAGTTTAAAACCCTACCTCAAAATGGGCATTTTTTTTCTTTCAATATTACGAAGTATTGTGGGAAACTGTAACACTTACCAAATTTAACTTTTATAAACCGATTTTGCATAAAAAAATATTTTCGATACATTTCATGTGTATTTTTAAAAAGATTTAATCATTTATCAAATGCGGAATAAAATAAATTTAAATAAAATTATTGTATTTATTATAAATGAATCGATTCCTAAATGTCTGATCGTTTTACGACTGTTTTGACAAGGTAAGCTGCCCTGCCTGCCCATGCATGCTTGCAAACTCAACTCGACTATACTAAATGAAATAATAAAAAAATTGCGTTTTATTTTTTAGTATATATTTTCATAATTTTTATAGGAAAAATTATTTTATAAAAATGCTAAAAAATAATATCATTCTGGAATATTAATGACAACAAAAACTTGCATTGTTTTTAAATATAATTTTTTCCCCATGCACACAATAATAAATATACTTATTTTAAACCCTTGTACCAGCACATCCCGATAGGTCAAAGGCATCTGCCTTCTGACCCAAGGTTCGGCAGTTTGATCCCGCCCTCCTCTGGAAGATATTTTGAGCTCTGCGAAAAATAAATAAAATGCAGTACCCCAAGTAACCAACTCTATAACCAAGATGGCGGCCAAGCGAGAGCGACACCAGCACATTCTAGTCGCCATCTCCATAAATAAATATGGTTGTCGAACGACTAGAGCGCCCCCTAGCAACAGCCTATGTAAACAAAAGACAAGTGGAAACAAGATGGCGCAGTCCAACAAATGTGAGTAATAGGGTGGCACACTCTAGCAGCAATAAACAATATTACAGGGAAAGGTTGTTCACTCAAGGGGACGATGAGAGGACTACAGCAGACGCCTACCAATATGGCGGACTGCACCGAACAACATGGCTTCCGGCCGTACCTATCAAGATGGTAGATTGCAAAAACAAAATGGCACGCAGAAACAAAATTGTGACTGGAAACAAAATGGCGGGCGGAATCAAGACGATTCACGTAAACAAGATAGCAGGCTGAAACTAAATGGCAGACGGAAACAATATGGTGGCTGTGGCATTATCCAAGTTGGCAGGTGATCCAAGGAGCCACAGCCACCGACCCTTGTCCTCGGATTGGCATAATTTATCTTCAATGAAGTATATGTAGTTTGCAAATTTTATCCAAGTGTTATCCGGCCATTGTGAAACGGAAGTATCCACTGATATATAAAAAATAATGCTGTACTAATTACGTCATAATTACTAGCCAAAAAATCATAATTTATGTTTGTTTCACACTGTAATGTATATTGCCAGAGATCAATAGTTATAGTTCCATAATAAGTGTCACTAAAAAAAACTGTAACAAACCAGAAACTAGTAATCCTAAATTGCATGAGAGACCGAGCCTCAAAGATAAAACAAAGAAGTTCCTTATTTTGCCGTACAGAGATCGTTTCCGCTTTTAGTCTTTACGGAACGCTTTTCCGTGCATTAACTATAGAGTTACGTAAAAATACCCGTGAATTTACATAATTATGTCTTGGCTGGGAATCGAATACGAAACTTAGATTGAGGACACCTTAGTGACCTTGGCCGCAGAGTTAGACATTTCTTAAGCCGCAACAGGAATTTAACACTAGATCGGCACAACCTCTGGTGGCCATTGAGAAACCAACATGTCTTCTATAAAAGACGGGTGCCCATAAACAGTTTCGTCCGCGAGCAGACCCTCGAAAATTAAGCGTGTCACGACCTTGTATGACGCGAAAATGGTATGCCACTGACTTTGTGAATTTTTCAGTAGGCCTCGGCAGCAGCGGAAGGCTGGCCTCACAACCATCTGTCGCACCCGTCAGCTGTCCGTCCGTCAGTCAGTCATCCGTTTGTGTTTTCGTCCATCAGTTCAAAGTGATTCGCAACAAACCGTCGACCGTCAATTCTGCTGTACGGCAAAATTTCAGAGTAACAACTTAATATCGTGATCTTTCTTTAGTTGGAGGTATATTTTGGTTTGAAATATAATTCCAGGAGAGAAACATTTTGGGGAAATAATAGTTTTTACGTGATAAGAATTTATACTGAATTATTGCTTACATTAAAAATTTTCGAATTTACCACCAAATATAAATAAACACATATCCACCGCCTTGTATTTTATTTCAAAGCGCGCATTCACGTCTGCGGAATGTCGTCAGAAGGCGGTGGCCCATCCGTCCGTCCATGAAAATGTAAAGTTTTGGAAATATGTGACGGATTGACTGATAGAAAAAAAAATTGCCCTGCGATTGGTTGGAGATCACGTGACCACCGCACGGACGGGCGACTGACGGATGGGGCTGATGGCTGTGAGTTCAGCTTAATATGAGGCTGTTCACGGCGAAGTAAGATTTTTTAAGTCAACTTTTGAAAAAAATTACTGCCTTCAAATATACACGTATGCTACAATGTACACTGGCCTGCAGGCTTCAAGTTAAGATGGCAATAAATAAATAAAAATAATTCAAAGTTTTTACGTTGTATTGTGAGTGTAATATGTAAATTTATGGCTGCAGAAGCCAGAGTTTCTGGTTTTATACCTATTAGAGCACAAATTTGCACATTTTTAAAACCTTAATATTTTAAAAAATTTCAAGGTTTCACTTTGATTTCTCATAGCGGAAGGATACCAAATGAGAAGAAAAATTGATCCTAAGCAGAGCTTTTTGTAAAGAGTTTAAATAACCACGAACAGCCTTTGACACACCGACTCCTCGTTACAGTGATTTTGGTTCCATCCACTGCGGGTCTGTTTGCGGAGTCACGCATTTCAGACATTTAGTGGACGTTGCCGATGTTCTGTGTGCCTTCTCAGGTACATTTAGTTCGTGGATTGTTGAACAATCTCTTATTTTATTCTGTCTGCTAATTATATCGCCCCCCCCCGCCACATATACAAATTAACATAAACAGGAACATAACTACTAGTACCTACTCATCGACGAAATAACTGAAATTGTTTAAACATAAATATGTTTCTATTGTNATTCTGTCTGCTAATTATATCGCCCCCCCGCCACATATACAAATTAACATGAACAGGAACATAACTACTAGTACCTACTCATCGACGAAATAACTGAAATTGTTTAAACATAAATATGTTTCTATTGTACCAGATATTCATCTAACGGATACGAAACAAAAACAAACCAAGCCCCATGGCCAAGTATGTCGGATTTTACGTTAAAAGTAATGCGGTCACGGGTAGGAATGTTTTTACAAACTTTGTTTTTNGCAAAAACAACCATGGCCAAGTATGTCGGATTTTACGTTAAAAGTAATGCGGTCACGGGTAGGAATGTTTTTACAAACTTTGTTTTTAAAGCTACCTGATGAAATGCGAACCAGCTATGAACATTGTTACCGGTGGCGACAGTCGTACGTATGGGTTCGGGTCAAGATGAATAGCTGCTGCTATGAATAGAAAACTGAATCGCCTTTTTACAATCATGTTTTCCTTGGAAACGGATCGTTCGCATAGTCTCAAGTTGTAATGACTTAATGTAGTCCAATGTAATTAAAATTTATTGTAATTGGGCTATCAGAATTGTAATTAGTTGATCTGTCTCTCCCTTCTCACTCTCGTTTCCGTCGACGGATTGAAATTATTCACTTAGTTCAAGACCCGTACGTAATCGAATACCACTTCCGGTCTCGAATCCCAGATACTACATAGATCCGTGTGCTGTTTCTACTTGTAAGATTACGTTAATTTAGTTGGTTATCCACCCCTTCCCCATTCCTTGCCAGACTTCCGGCTCAAAATATTTTAAATCTCGCTAGTAATACTAACGTACACCACAGACAGAAAATGAACACGCACCATTGTAAAGCACAGGTACGAGGACGCCAGAGGTCGTTAAGTAAACGAGGATGATGTGTTGGCCAGTGAGAGGGTGACGAGAAGAATGCTGGAGTTGAGGAAGTACAGTGGACAAAGGTGACAAGGATGACCAAATAATAAACGGGAGAAGCGAGTGACTGAGGAAATGAAGAAGAGAGGCGCAGACTTGATACAGTGAGAGCGGAAGTGTTTCGAGTGAGTTACAAAATTACCTTCACATAGGCTTAAATAAGTCAAAGATGATAATACTCTTCAAGTTTAACAGCTGTAGTTTCTTCAGAGGTTACGTCTCTATCGTTGGAATCAATTTTTCTGTTTAATTTGGCCTCACGTAACTTGGCCACTGGTTCAGAACCCTCCAAGGTATGTCAATCGACGATTTTTGAAGCAAGAAGTTTTAAGCTTAACGTACATATACCTATGTGAAGTCTTGATGCATGAAACTAGAGCGAAATTGAACAATACATTTATAGGCTAGTTAGTTGTTAGGAATTTTTACGCTCGCCTATTGAATGGTACTTAATACCGTCCTCCAACAAAAGGAACCCCCGTACAAATGCCACCAACGTATAAAGAATATTAAGCAAAGAAATGAGTAAATATTTGTGACGGGGTCTCATGCAAAAGAAGAAATAACAGTTATAAGGAACATGTGAGAACAATATTTCCGTGCATCCTGTTCATTAAATACGATAAAACCTATCAAATCAACTTTTTCTATAAAACGTTGCGTAAATAGAACTAAAATAATTTTTCCATTCTAGCCCTAATGTAAGAAAAAGCTCAAGTTTACTCATAAATAAAGATAAATATGTTAATTTTGTAACTAAACAGTTTGTTTGACAGACCTTGCACGATTCTGAGCCAATAATAATATCGTTACACGAATAGGTATAAAATCAAATTAAAACCTGTAAAAATTTGAGATACCTTCTTACTACGGCAGCAGGACAGCCAGCACAAATATCACGGCAGCTAGAGCATTCGAAAACAGGTGATGTCTGTTAAACACGAGATTTTTTTCGCCCTTTTTTTGTCATTAACATGTCCGTAACCCTAACTCGAAGATCAGACGTCTCAGGTCCGATTCCCAAATGAAAATTGAGATTTTAGGCTACATTCCGAAGGAAAGATCACTTTCCTGTCTGTGTGTGATCACTTTATTGTATGTGTGTGTGTGTGTGTATATGTGTGTGTATGCATACTTGGGAAAGTTAACAAAATAATCTTCCTGATTAAATTTGAATTTAGAGTAAGAGGAAGTTACCTGATTAAAGTTAGAAGTTTAAATCCATACAAATTAACTGATTAAAGTTTAAATTAAAACAAAATTAACTTATTAAAGTTAAAAGTGAATGTTTACTCAAAAAATAAAAAAAAATAACAATTTACAGTCTTAGAAAAAAATTACGACATCTTGGTTGCTAAATGCCGAGTCAGATAGGCCTACTTATCAAAATTATAAATTAACAATATTCTACAAAACCATTTGTATTACAAATTCTAAAATAAACTCTTATAGCAAAACTTAGCACGAAACAGACCAGAACAGTGACAACAAAAACAATCGAAATGTGCATGCCGCACGAGCACCATCATTTGTGCAACCGTAATTTTTGCGTAGTGAGAGTTTTATCGATAGATCGCGACGGTGGCATCTCGCATACCTTACAATCTCGTTGCGTGTGACTAACGATGATCTTAGATTCAGTCCATAATATCAGTGTATCGATCTATATATCATGGTGTGCAACTCGTTGGCCGTCAAATACGTAGCGTTTTTTAAGAAGTTTGTCAAGATATTAATTTTCATCTTCATGTATTTCGTTGTCATTTTCGGTCTTCAGGCTATTGCAAAGTTAACAGACGTTAGTTTTAATTGTTAACCAGATATTTTAACAATTAAAAGGTTAAAGTTCACTACTTTTAAAATTAATTAATAAGTTAAAAAGTTACACACTTTTTAGGGATTAAATTTAAACGTAAATTTTTTTTATCGTTAATCCTTAGTATGTGTGCATGTGTGTTTGTCTGTCTGTGCGTGAACTGAATTTCACCAAACTCGGTACACATAAAGATGTAAGTAAGGACACCTGACATATTTTTCAACCATGCTAAGCACTTACTTTCAAAATGGCAGCGATTTTAATATTTAGGATGAAATGTAATTTCTTGGAAAACATTCAACCGATTTAAACCAAATTTGGTATAACAGCGCAGGGTGTAAGCATTTAATTCAGAGGTGAATATCGTTATTGATCCGCCCTTTTGGAAGAAAGTGCCACGTGAAAAAATTTTAAATTTGTTATTACATTCTCGTCGGGTGACCACCCTCGGCCACCGACTCACCGCATCGCATTGCCCGCCCGCGCTATTACTTCGTTTTCGCTTAGCGTTTATTCTTATTTTCTTTATTTTTGCTCGGCTTCTAAGGGTAGTATCATGATGTGTAATAGCCTATAACCTTTGTCAAGAAATGAACTATCAAACGCGAAAAGAATTCTTCTAATCCGACTGGTAGCTCCAGAGATTAGCGCGTTCAAATAAACAAACAAACTCTTCCGCTTTATTATATTAGTATAGATAACTACCACACCGTTTGGCCAATTTCAACCAAATTTTGTAGGCTGACATTATCTATTACAAGCATTATATAAGTTGAACAAATCCGTTTTCCCCACCATTTTGTAAGATAGCACTACATAAATTAATAAAGTTTCAGTGTAATATTTAGGGGAACAATTTACCGATTCCTACCAAGTATGGAAACAAGGAGTACTGCGGCAGGTAATGTTAACTGACATGTTTAAGGCATGTCAGGCACTTATTTTAAAAATGGTGGCTATATAGTTTTTTTTATACGTTAAATCTTCCAAACCATGTAATTAATTCAAGTGAAAATTTCTATGCTGGTTGTGTATATTACAAACATCAAATGCATCTACACAAAAAATATTATCTGCCATTTTGTAAAATAATATTACATGAAAAGTTAGAATTACGTGATATCTCCAAAAAAAAAAACCAATTTCTACCAAATTTGGCAATTACATAGTAGCACAATGGCAGGCCATGTAAACACATAAACTTTGAGAGTGTCAGGCACTTAAATTTGCAAAATGGCAGAAATATAAACGTTTAGGCTCGGAGTTATATATCTACGAAATTCTAAACAAATTTAAATTTATCTTTGTAAGCTGAAAGTATAAATCATATCCATCAAAATGGTCTATGTAAAGCCTCATTTCTCCGCCATTCATTTTATNTGCCATTTTGTAAAATAATATTACATGAAAAGTTAGAATTACGTGATATCTCCAAAAAAAAAAAACCGATTTCTACCAAATTTGGCAATTACATAGTAGCACAATGGCAGGCCGTGTAAACACATAAACTTTGAGAGTGTCAGGCACTTAAATTTGCAAAATGGCAGCAATATAAACGTTTAGGCTCGGAGTTATATATCTACGAAATTCTAAACAAATTTAAATTTATCTTTGTAAGCTGAAAGTATAAATCATATCCATCAAAATAGTCTATGTAAAGCCTCATTTCTCCGCCATTCATTTTATAAGATAGCCCCACATTAAATATCACATTTTTTATGTCGTATCTCCGAAAACAATCGACCAGTTTCTTTCAAATTTGGCGAAGGTGTTGTACTGTATTGACCATATTAATTTATGTTTTAAATGTGTAAGTCTAATTTTCTGAATGGCGCATATAAAACATTTGAGCTTAGTGTGCTATATATACTAAACTATAACATATCTAAAGTTTAACATTATATATTGTATCTATTACAATCATGGAACATACTAATACATAAACTTTTTGTCTTCTATTTATGAAGATCGTCACATGAACAAAGGAAGTTTTGTGCCATATCTCGAGGATCAATAAACCAATTCATACCAACATTTCCAGCTAGTATTGCCACTGTAGGGTATGTAAATTAACATGTGTTATGTGAGGTAAATATGTCTTAATGAGGTTTATATAAATCATTTAGATTCCTTTATTATATCTTTAAAAGGTTGCAACAAAATTCAACCAAATTTTGAACTCAATCAGTAATAATAAGAAGCAGAATTTATGCATGCAGAGATCCTTTTTTGTTTGATATTTTGCATAATATTGTCGGGTGAGTAAATTGAACATTTTTCCATATTTCCGGAACAATTCAGTTAATTTCCACCAAAATGTTACACCTACAGAAGGTCACGTAATGTTACATGGTTTAAATGGTGTCAGAAATTTATTTTACAAATGGCGGCCATATAAATATTTTGATATGTTTGGCATNGTAAGATAGAACCGATTAAGAAAATTAGGTTTTATGATTTATCTCGGGTACCAATCAACAGATTTCCACCACATTTATCACGCAAGTAGCGTTATGGTAGGCCATGTAAACTCGCGTGTTTTAAATGGTTCAGGCATTTATTTTCAAAATGATGCCCGTAGATATATTTCAGGTTATTTAACCCTATCATTAAAAACATTAGACTGATTACATCATAAGTTTATGCTCCAAATCCTACCTCCGGGATGCAGTTGATTGCAAACTAGCTTAATTTTACGAGTTTTTCTGAATTAGAATCCCGGGTAGGTCACTCTTGTATTTTAATTGGCTTGGTATTGTTTCAGAAGTTTTTGGTTTCATCTCCAATGATATTGGTGCCAATGTGAATTCAACGCCTACCTACCATCTATACTGTTAATAACTTCACTAAAATTTATTTGCACCCATGTAGAGGAAAGTATATCAGTAATTTCTTGTTTACGTGACGTGATATTATCTATTGTCTCAGTAACAGTGTATGTTTGAGTTAGAACCATTATATTTATAAATATGTAAGCGTAACCGACTTTAATTTATGTAATATAAACTACACATTATTTCTTTGTGTTAAACAGCCAAACGTTACTTAACTACACTACGTCGGCATCAGTACTGAGACCCCACGATCGTATGTTTTGCTTCGTAGTCATTGGCACATTACAATTTTCCACTGTTGACCATCGACCTACATAAACAACTTAATTGCGATATAGAGCAAAGAGTTTATTCAGGCTTTAGAATTCTGTCAAAAACTCTCATATCGTAAGCAAACACATGACATTTCATTGTGTATATTCCATTACGATTTACTTAATGAAACCTTACCCCCAACTGAAAAGCTGTCACGTTATATTGTGAAAAAGGGGATTCAGCACTGTTGTCCATTCAGTTCCATACCACGAAAGGTAATAGCAAACCTCTGTACTATTCTGCATACATCACTTTAGGCATGCCATTATTTTTGTCACCCTGACGATGCTTGTGGATCGAACTCAGTCTCTGCGTTGAACACCTCATCATCAGTTGTACATTTAAAACTAAATTGAGGTATAGTCCATTCACGATTACTTCCGACTTTTCTGAAGCTCTACTAAAGTTCTACTTCCAGGATATTCCTCCGCCTCATGCAAAAAAAGCTTAACCAATTCCGGAAAATTACACCAGAGGGACAGTGCACCGCTGTCTTGAGCACTCAGTGTAATTATATTTTGCATAAGAACTATTTATTACTAGATATTAACAATGCACCTATTTTCTCACTGTATTTTATTCATGTTAATTATGAACGAAATAAAAAAAATTATTGATAGTATATAGGTAAATTTCAACAGAACGTAAAATAAGGCAATTTTATGTTAACAGTAGTATGATATACTTATGATACATGGCATATTTAGGGAATTATCAAACATGTCGTACATGGTAAGATTTTTCAAAGGTTATATTCAGAAAGTGTGAAGAAACCGCGAATAAACTATAGTAATCAAATAAAAGTATGCACTGGTATGTATGAGAGTACTAAATAAACCCTGAACGAATCGAAAACTGCAGTTCCAGACTTCTGGCGGATCTCGTTAAAAATCCAAAATGTCAAGGATGTGAGCTGCTCTTCCGACTCCACTTTGGAAACGTCAGTCCGCGCGGCAAGGACCTGCGATCTGTACGCACAAATCGCATCCCCTGGCGCTGCTGATACGTGACGCGTGTGCTTGCGTGCTGGCGCGTGTCTCTTGTTGACTGTCAGCTGTTGTTTGATGCGCCTCGCTTCTAGCGGATATAGGCTGTTTGCGTATGCATTAGCTGGCTCTTCGGGGACGCGGCAGCGGATTGGCGGACGAGGACGGGGGCGGGGGTACACGAGGTCCAATATTTTCATGTTTACTAGCTGAGCTGTCATGATGAAGAAAAAAAAAAACCTTCGGTCTTTGTTCGCTTGTGGGCGTTATTTTTATGTAGTACAAACACTGGCTATGATAAGCTAGGCTCATGGGAAGCACAGTGGTTATTGCTCGTGTCTAGTTACATAAATATTGTCCGTTTTTTTACCATGGAAACACAGCTGAGTTATGACATGTTACTGCGAAGCCATTGCTGTCGCAGCTGCCAGTAAACAAGAGGTTGAACACCAGTTATACCCATTCGGAGTAGTTTATCTGTTCTAGAAGAAAATATTACAATAACATTTACGGTCATAAAAAAAAATTATAAATATAGTTTAATAGTAAATTCGCATTAAAAATTTATCCAGATATCATTGAAACAATTTTGTAACATGTTCAGCCAGTCTGGCAACCACACGAAATATTTTCGTAGAATACAGACGATGTCTGTTTGTCTCCTCCTTGTATATGGTACTCATTGTAGTGTTCAATAATCAGCAGTGTACAGAATACATTATTTTTTGATTATTTTTGATATCACTTAAACACTAAAAAAACAACATTTTCCACAAAAAAATAATTTTCACAAAGGGTCTCTACCTGCCTGAAGGTCTGTGCAATGAGCATAACTACCATGTGTTTAAGTTTAGCTTAGTGTTCATAATTTCCACTTACGACTGCATAACATTTTGTACGTAAAAGTTGGCTCATAAAATAAGCGCCATGCGCAATTAAATCAGGTTATGTAGGCAAGTTTCTTACCTGCCTGCCGTTTTTGTTCTCCGATTTCTTCTGGGAACCAAGACAGCTTTTACTGTCTTATAATCAATAGCAGCGACATACCCATAACTTCAAAGCATTTTTTAAAACTACTGAACCGTGAGGTAGCNATTATTTAATCTTAAAAAAATTAAGTTTCTTTTGATGGAAGTTTTATTAAGCTTTTATGGGATGAATTAACTTTAATGAATGAAAATTATATTTTAAAATTTACGTCGAAACTGGCTGGTTACTGAAAGTGAGCCAAACTCTGAAAGTTTTGTTGTGTACGAGCCACGTTAGCTTAACCAGCCTTGTGGCAGGTTTTGCAGGACATAGAAATCTAGCGATGTTAACCGATTCGGTCGTGAGACAGAACCATGGTATCTTAATGCGAAGGTAGTGTAACGCGAGATGATAATCTTATATCTGAGTTATTACGCAAACAAAAGACACATACTTACAGGATTTAGGAATGTATATCTGCCTAATGAGCGAAGGGAAGTTATTCTGCAACAGGAGTTAAGAAATAGCTTGGTATATTTACATAATATAACGTATCTAACAATGCATTTGTTAGAGACAAAGCGTGAGCTTGCTCTGGCTCGTAACTCACCACGCACTTTTGTTCATTGCCAATGACAATGATTTTTTGCGGAAATATTTTATATTTAAAAGTACTTAAAGCACAGTACCTTCGTTTTATATGCTAAAAAGGATGATATTACTTTCACAATGTTTGTCTATCTGAACGACTATCATGTATTTTCCGAATTATAAGTAACAGAAATTTCACGCCATACACTTAAACAGCTGTTAAAATGAAATTAATGTTCGGTCCGCAATAAACGTACTAAATAATTACTGGTTTTCTGTTTCGGGTAAGATATGGATGGAACAAAATTTTACGACCAGTCTATACAAACAGTTACCGGTTATGTCATTTCAGGCCCCGAACAAATGAATTCAAATATATAACATTTTTCAACGGCTAAATTGTTACTAGGCTAAATGTTTTACTTGTAATTTTATGGGGTATTAGATATAGGTATCTTTGGCTTAACCACACATTCGATGTCACCAGACGTAGATTTTAATGTATGAATAAAAGCTACAGCAACACAATCTCTTAAAATGTGCACACTTACAATATGTGCCCCTGTGTTATTAGTGTTATTACGCACAGTACTGTCACCTCGAGTGTAACGAATGTTGCACATCTTTTAGATATTCAGCTTCTTGATAAAAGGCAAATATTCTAATAAACAACTCCAGCGTTTGAGGAAACAATGTAAACAGAAATAATTACATTCACTCCAAGACTAATTTGTTTATGCCTACTGCTATGAAAGTAACACAAATAAAAATATATTTAAATTTTATTAAATATAGTGTCAGAAAAATGTTTAAGACCACCCAACAAAACACATTATTTTTCGTATCTTAACTTACGTATTATTCAGCCANAGTGTCAGAAAAATGTTTAAGACCACCCAACAAAACACATTATTTTTCGTATCTTAACTTACGTATTATTCAGCCAATTTAGAATAAATATACATTGAAACACAAATTACACTGCAATGTTCAGTACTTAGTTGAACAATCTCTGGCCTNCCAATTTAGAATAAATATACATTGAAACACAAATTACACTGCAATGTTCAGTACTTAGTTGAACAATCTCTGGCCTTGTAGCATGCCTTGATCCTGTCTGGCATGGAGTTTATCAGCTTTCTACACTCCTCGCGTNTGAACAATCTCTGGCCTTGTAGCATGCCTTGATCCTGTCTGGCATGGAGTTTATCAGCTTTCTACACTCCTCGCGTGACACTTGTTGCCATAGAGCGTGGACAGCCAGTCTCAAATCTGCCCCGTTCTTGGGCTTCTGTTTTTCCAGTCATTATGCCACTGTGTTCCACAAGTTCTCTATATGATTTAAATCTGGACTACGAAGAGGCCAGGGAAGTAGCTCAATGTCTTTGGCTTCAAACCATCGCTTTGTTTCCATGGATCGGTGGCATGGGACGTTGTCCTTGGGACGTTGTCCTGTTGATAGAGGAAATTTTCTCCCAGTAGCCTCTGCGCTGATGGAATCATTACTTCCTCCATAGTCTCACAGTATCTCCNTGATAGAGGAAATTTTCTCCCAGTAGCCTCTGCGCTGATGGAATCATTACTTCCTCCATAGTCTCACAGTATCTCCCCACCTTACACTCTCCAGGGCCCTCTGAGGTCATGCATCCCCAGGTAATTATTGCATCGCCTCCGTTTTGCACTGCTGGCGCAACACATGCTGGTAGAAATTTAACAGTTCTTGTTCGGCGAACCCGAAACTTACGTCGTGGGAATAGCCCGAAAGGGCATTCATCTGAGAACATTACTCTCACCCAAGCTACTTTGCACCATCTCAAACACTTCTTACAAAATAAACGTCGCTTTTTTTTTGTCACTGTTATTCAGAAATGGTTTACTACAGTGCAAAAAAGATTCTAGCCCTGCCTCATTTAATCTGTTGTATACAGTGCGGTCTGTTATGGCAACATTGCTACAGGAGGCCCTCGGATCTCTCAAAAAATCACTGCAACTAGCATTTATATCTTTATTTCACAGTTGCAGCAACTTGCCTTGGTGACGTTTTCCTCGGGATGCCTGCCTTTGGCCTGTCAACAACTGTTCCATACTCGTTGTTTCACTTTATTGTTTGGTGTCTCAGACACCCGAAAATTCTCTGAAGTTTGTCTGTGTGTTTTTCCACCCTTCTGTAAACCAATAGTTTGCCACTTGGTTGCTTCTGACGCTGATTTTTCTCCCCATGTTGTCTCCAAATCAAGAAGTAAACAAACATAACCTCCAAATATTGAGAAAAGTAACAACCGAATGGCGGGAACTGATGAAGCAGGAGTGCCAACTTACTGCCTACTAATACGGGTACACATGTCGATAACCTAACGGGAAGTTGAAGCTTTTAAATTCCACAAAAAAGAAAAATTCCAAAACTGACATTTTTATCCTTAATTTCAGGGAACCCCCCCCCCCTTCTTATTTTTAAAGTCAATACATTTTTTAAAATTGTTTAAAGGCTTTCATTTTATTCCCCCTTGGCATGATCTCTTTGAAAAAATCATACTCGTACCTTAAATAATTTTTTAACTATGAACTTTTCTTATAGAAGAATTATGCAATTTCTTGTCATGGCATAAAACTTAAAAATATTGTAACTTTTTAACCCTTACAGTTACAGTGATCTCCGTTATACAAAATCTTCTATTATTAACGTAGATTAAGGCATTATTAACATAAATGTGGAATAGAATATATGCTACATCTCTTATAAATAAATCAGATACAAATAATAGTTTCATCAGAAACTTTAAGAATAAAAGTGTTTATAATGATTATCATGTATCCGTTGTATACGCTTGATTTCGGAGAACGCATTAAAAACAAGATACACTGCGCATTTAATATAATACGAATATACTTTCTTACATAGTTTCACTTTTGTTACTAGAAATTTAATGTTTTGAAGTAAATGAGGTTATAGCAGGTTGCGTAAGTTTAAGATTAGTAACGAAATGAGAACATCGTCGTTCACTTTATATGAGATTGTTAATAAGTTACAATTGAAAAAATATATATACCTTATGGTCTCGAAATTCAGTAGATCGTAAGGGCGAAAGCCTAGTTGTATCCATGAAACCAACAGGTTTTGCAATGATTGTTCTGTTACAAACCTAGACCAACTTCAAAATGTGATTCAACACTTAGGACTCAATTTAGACCCGACGTCTAAAAAATGCTTCCAATGAATTTGTTCTTGACAGAATTTCAGCTTCAGTTAAGTAAGTGTAATTCACTTGAATCCCATCAAAATATAAATCATTTTGTATGAGGAGTAAGGTGAAATTTTTTACACTTCATTGCGATGTAAAATGACTTAACGATATTTAGTAGTATGTTGATCAAACCAACTAGTGTCGTGGGGGCGAAAGCGGCAATATAATAAATTTTCTTGGTTGTTTTAAAATGCGGTTTCGCACTTATTTTCCGCCCACAAATAATCACGCAGGCACAATTCACTTTTCTCCAACAAACAGGGGCAACCCAGTTAATTCAATAGTATTTTAAAATAAATTTTTTTATTTTATTTTAGATTCCTATCTCCTGTTATATATACATACATGCATATATACTGTATACATATATACACACACTGCTGGACATGAAATTCGATACACCCTCTTTCCTTACACATGGGACCTTTTTAAATCATCACTGGTTTATAGATGACAATACAAATGAGTAGTGATTAGTCTTTCACGCATCATGAGCTTGTTTAACATTTGCAAAGCACGCTTTTAATGTGGGTTAGAGCCTCCTTTCGCGGCTGAATAGGTAGCGACACGACGAGGCATTCCATCACGCAGGTGGCGGATAGTGTTCTGAGGCGCATACCACCATACTTCCTGCAACTGCACACGTACACCATCTAGTGTTTAGGCAGGTGGTTGATGGAAGTGCAAACGTCGCCCCATTATATCCCTTACGTGTTAAATAGGTGACGAGGCTTGAGACCGGGCAAGCCAAGTAATGGTCACATCTTGTAGAGCCTGTTGAGTATGTGCGAGCTTTATGGGAACGAAAATTATCTTCCTGTAAGATAACGTCTGGTATGCTGTCACAAAATGCAGAAAATGGGGCCGCAGAACCTCATTGACGTATCGCTGTTGTCTCCGCGACCACAACAACCACGAGACATGACCGAGAGTCATTACGCATAGGCACCCCATACCCGAACACATGGTGTCCGAGACGTATGGCGTTCACGAATCAGAGCAGGATCATTGCGTTGTCCTCTGCGGCGCCAACTCTGCTGCGACCATCACATACATTAGATTGAAGAGGGACTCATCGGATAACACAATGCAGCGACATTCCTGGGTCCAATGTGGACGTCCTTGGAATCATTGGCCGAGTGGTGCACGATGCCGATGGTTCAAAGGGAAACGGCGCAGTGGACATCGTACCTGTAGTCCAGCCTCATTCAAACGGCGGTGAATGGTTCTTATTGAGACTGGAAAATGCAATGCTTGCTCCACGTTCTGCTACTGCACGTCGGCGGATACGATGACATTATCTATCTGCAGTGCGTCTGGCAGGACCAGTTAGTACTTACTGTACGTGCGATCTGTACTTATCCACACCTGCACACTTTGTGTCACAGTGCTGACTGCCAGGCCAAGATTAACGGCTATATGGGAGCTGACCATCCGATTCCGTACAATCCGACCATACGACCCCGTTCAAATGGGTCTGAGTGGTGATATTCTTCGCTAGAACGACGCCGTGGTTTACTGATCTGCCTCGTGACACGCAGACTTCTGCCTCTCCAGCCTGTTGTACGGCCTTTTTCAGCACAGGGTACTTGGCACAAGCGCTCCCTATATCACGTATTGTAGTAACGTTTCTGCGACGTCACTTTAACCAGCTACATTACGAAATTGGCACTGTACGTGGTATTTATTTCAAGGCAAATGGACGACGCCTTATAGGTGTAGCGATTTCAATGTACAGCAGTGTATTTTAAAGAGGACACAGAAATACGTTTTTCAAAAGTAAATATATTTAATCACGAAATAATTAGAAACCTTAAAAACGTCAGATCATGGGAATTGCTCACGGAGTGGTCGTAGATAATCCGTTGTAACCAACAGCTCACGATTTATTTTGAGATGAGACTCACCTTCCTTATAGGAGAACGATGAAATGTAGTTCGAGGTGTTATCACACTCTTGCGCGATGGGCTGGTGTGGAGTGGAGAGGTTTGGTCGGCCCTTAACACAGGGGTCTTGAGAGTCGAATGAGGGTTGATGCAACACGCAAATGTAGCAAACACTTGCCTGGCATTTCAGTAGCCTTAGAATTTTACATTAGCGCCAAGTGTAGGTAAGGGCGATGTAGTAGAGTGGTGAGTGGATATGCTAAGTGGCCTGTGAAACAATAATGATCAGCAGTCACTGCATGAAATAATAGTATAGACATGGAGTTTATTTCACCGCTGCACGTGACATATGGGTGAATCTGCAAAGGCGAGAGTGTATCTAACACATGTGTGACGATCGGCCTTATTGCACTTATTGCCTCGAATACGATTTGCCGAAGTTATATATTTCGGCAAATCGTACTCGAGGCGACCTCTTTAAGCAGGGCAACAAAAAAGTACAACTTTGCCACAAATACTTTAATGCGCATTTGAACATAGCTTTGTTTTGCAGAATTCCCCTCCTAATGCTTCTTGTGCCAACTGTATTTTCTGGCATATGACCCCTGCATTAACTAAATAATCTGCCAAATCTTAGTTCTACCAAACGTCTGTGTTACTTTGAAGAAATATTTTCTACAATCCCTTGTTCTGATAAATATATATTCAAACAAAATGTTGCGTACACAAATAACATATAGTATTTAAAGCCAGGGAGCAGCGGTGTGAAATACGAGTAAGATTTTGTTATGACAAGAAGAATGATATATTACATTTCCTGTGAACTGGCACATTTCGAGGAACACGCTCCTCATACCTTTGTGACTTATTTAAGGTTTTGTTATTAAAGAGCGTAACTTCACGCAACATAGCATATGCCAAGAAAAATGTACCATAATAAGAGGGGTGGAAAATAAAACCTACCCAGAGCCGAAAATATAACATTGTGGCATGTGTAGCATGGGCAAAAAACGGCTTCCTTAAGATTTGAAACAAAATTCAATGAACTCTAGGAGACTACTTAACCTGTCAGAACGATCGATAACGAAAATAATCGATCACAAAAATAAAAGTTTTGCGTAGAAGTCAAAACACACTTTGTTACAGTACCAGCATAAATGCATTTCACCTTCGCGTCGACATATCAGGGAAACTTATAAATAAATAAAAATTCAATATTAGAGACCCATTTTATTTGGACTTAATTGTTTTCAACGTTGCCTAAGACTTTGAGAGCACCGCAAAATTAAATAATTTGAGTATCATGCCCTAAAAATAAAAACTTTATCTGTGTATTTTGTTAAATATCTAGTTTACTAGTTTTCATTTAGTTTCGCTTAACACCATAAATCAGACTGAAATACAATTTTTATTAAAGGCTAACTCACAAAAGTAACTAACTTCAAATATCTAGAGATACCGTTTTATTAACTTCATACAAAGCTTGATTGGAGGTATATTCTGCTGTTTCTAAGGCTACGAAATTGCACAAACTTAAGGATACGTAGGTGTTTTTAAACACAGGATCGGAGAATTGTATTACGTTAATTACTCAACTGTTTCATTAAGTAAAATAAAATAAACGTAAAATTTATTTATATCCTATAAATCAGACAATTTTATTCAGCCGACTTATTAATATATTTAATAAGAAAAAATTTATTAAAATATGCATTGTTATGATCTGAACATGATCATATATTAGGGAGGCATTCATTCTGGGGTCCAAAATCTCCCCTTACCGAATCAATTTAAATTCTCACACATACATTAAAAATATGTAGTAGCGCAGGAAAGGAAGACATTATACGCCCTTTCATGACTTGACTTCGTAAGAACAAAGTCATTGTATTTTTCTTTCCACCCACTTAAATGGGTAGACAGTACTGACACGGAAATTATTTACCAACTTTCTAGCAAAACTATCCACATGTTTGGAAGGCTCATGATGACTATGATAATACGATAGATTTGACCAGACCAATTCTATCTATTTGAAACGTAACATTTTAAACTGAAGTAGACTTTAGTTTTCACCGTGATGTGGGATGACATTGCCAACCGCGTTTTCAGAGGTATAAAACCTCAGTTATACAACACACCACTCGCTCATTTGTTGCTTAATCGCAAGTAGTTTCTGATATTTTTTAACGAAAAGCATTTTAAATTCGATTTTCGGGGCGCATAACTCCCTTTATAATTACTTTAGGGGAAAAGTGAAACATATATATTTTCATTTAATTTTATCGTAACGAATAACATACCGGAATTTGTAGTTATTTTACTACAACAGCCGGTATACGTGTATTCGCCCAATAAAATTTTAAAAAACCTTTTACTACAACTGCGATTATTGAATTAACTACAGCCATTTATTAAAACAACATACTGGGTCCTTGTTAAAGTTTTTCATTCATCATTTTCATGTGAATTAAATCTTAGATGCCAGGTGTCCCGCAAACAAACTTAAATATTTTTTTCTTTCTGCTGACTGTGCGACATAGTCAACATAGTCAACTCTACATACTGCTCGAAGAGGGTGGAATGCTAATTTTTTTTTTCCTGACGTAACAATCGCAAATGAGTTTCAAAGAAATATGTATGCACTTGAACTTCTGGATCTCAGTGCACGTAAGACGATACATGTATTAATTCGACATATTTGACAATATTATTCCACTGCTGTCAACTTCTCTGGGTAGCATAGTTGGTTGGGGCGCCACCTTACAGTACAATACATGCTTAATTTAAATTCCGAACAATACTTGCATGAAACATTTTTGTGAATAAGGATAGGTTATTATAACGCACAGACCAACTTCTTTCCCTTCCATACCTCGACACGAGGCATGAAAGAGAAGCTTTAATAGGTATTAATTAAAATATTGTTAGCATGTATAGACTGGTCAAGAGTATTATAGTTATGGTGAGTCTGGCATAATGCATTTTAAATGGGAGCTGTGTTGCTGTGGCTGGGGTTGGCGGTCTTCGGCTTGACTCGAACGAGCTCGGCAGTCTTTGGCACGACTCAGAGAGAGCTCGGAAGCCTTTGACTCGGATTTTTCGGACGTACCCGAAGGTGCTTAGCAGTTATGACCAATAAGTCTTCAAGGGTATGTCTTTTTCCGGTAGCCATATTGGTTTAGAGGCATATAGCATGTCAAATAAAAATTCTGTATTTATTATCTATTTTTTAAATTATTTTTTAAACAAAAAAAAGCATGTTTAATTAATTAATTTTAAATTTGTACCGAAATTTTACATATAGTATTACGGAAACATGTAAAAGTCTCATTCAGTTATTAAATTTCCACACTCCTCTCTTAATGTCTATTATACGATGTCGGAATCAGCATTTTCTCGACTATTTTGTAGATGTAAAAATTCTTAACAGATTTTTTAAATGTTTGTACGTGTGACCAGATAAGCCCTTAATATGAGTAGCCATCACCTGTACAAGTATGTTATAATCATGGTACGGATTAGCATCTACTAACAATTTTATAAGCGTACTTGGTTATAATAAAAATACAAATATTGGAAGGTCTTTAAGAATAGGAATGCACGAGGGCAGCTCGGATGATAGTCGGTTTTATCTTCCGACGTGTTCTTCTTGATAATGAATCCGTCAATAGTGCAATCATTCCATTAATATTTTGATCAATACATGAATATTTTAATCTTTCCATCAATTTTTCGCAACATTTCCATTAATCTTTCACAATCGATAAATCCCATTTCCTCGTTCGATCCTTCGATCAATCCTTCTGTTTGTCCCAACCCATATGCATATAATTACATTCATTCGCCAGCTGCCACTGTTACGAACTAGCTTTTCAGCTAATTCATACGTGAAAGTTGCTGGGGGCGGGGCTCAATAATGAATCATGATTAGATAGAGCACAACAGTATAAGATGAGGTTTATTAACATTAGGATTATACAATTACTATTTAAATGTTACTATTGATCGGGGGAGTTTTAAATTGAATACCAAGATGCTATTTAATTTACATTATGTTTACCTCAGGATATTTTATTATAATCTAACTGGAAAGTCATCACCTTGTTAATGTTGAAGGAGGCTGATTCTACGAGACGGTTAACGAAGGCTGACACACCCATCTTCTGTGGTCTTCTCTCTGCTCGGGTCGACGACAAAAGATGCTGTTCGGGTGTTACGCCGGCCAATATCAGGCGCGTTGTTTTTGCGGCCCCGTTTACTGGCCAGTGGAGGGGATTTCTGCAACTGTCTTCTGTCTGCTCGGTGGTGTTGCAATCACGCTCGTTTCCTGTTTTAATGTTTGAAGGTGTGATCAGGCAGGCCGATCAGCTAATGCCTGATCACACCATAACACTACACACTATTGTACTTGACAACTGCATTCGTGTTTTTGTATGCAGTACACTATTCATGAATTTTTACACTTAAGTTTTATTAATATTCTGTAGGTGGTTCTGTACCTTAAGGGTCGATTCCTAATATCACCACTTTAAAGTTATGAGGGGCGAAATGGATAAAACACACACGAAAAATTAAAAACATAATTATTTTATACATTATAATTTCAGAAGAAAGCAGTTCATCATATTATGGGATATAATTCCTGACATTCTGTTCACTAATGATTGACGATATTTTGTTAATGTGCGAGAAATCTCCATCTTGTAGCAAAGCAGTCAAATATCTTAGTCTATCAACGAGTTTGTTCGTCTTCGGGAAATATGTAGCCAGTGTTCTCAGTGTCTTCCGCCTTTTTCATTTCCCTTGCTGCAGCAAATGTGATAGAGGGACGTGTCAAAGAATCGCGAAAATAGCCATCGTCTTCAGTTCCATCACTGTCTTCATGTTCCTTTCATCAATGCTGTTTGCATGGTCATCTTCACCTCCTGTTTTGTAGTCTATATCGAATTTTCGTTTGTTTAGAACAGGGGCTGTATGGTCATCAGTATTTAGAGCTGATGGCTGTTTATTTCGAAGCTATTCGATTTCACACGAAAATCTTGCAAGTGTACTTTCTGCCTAAACCGACTCTACTTCACTTCGTAGGTTGCTCATTCCGTCATTAGCATTAATCTCGTCATAATCGCCCGTGGAATCAATACCCATCGATGAAATAAGAGGTAATGGCGGCAACACTAACTGCCTCTCAAAAAATAACCCTTGCAGTTCTTGATGTGTTCCTTCAGTGTGTCGTCTTGAATAAACTGCATGTGGCCACTGTAGTAATGTTACTTCATGCGAAAAATACTCTTCGTAAAGGCGGTTTGCTTCATGTCACCGAGCATTTTGACCGAAGGTGAAAACTCTATATCGCAGAATCGTCACTGAGGACACTCAGGTAGTGGTGATGCAAGTCGCGGTTCCATGATCATTGAGGTCAAAGGCAGGCCTTTGTATCGACAATTCATCACCACTGTATAGCAAGAGAATGCTTGCAGCCCGATGTCAACTTCTCAACGTTTGAACATAAACTAAGGCATCAGCTCGCAGCGTATGCATTCTCCCATCACTCAGAAAGTCGTCCGATCTTTTCTAAGTCCACAGCATTGATGAAAATGAACATGAAGACAGCGACGAAGGTGAATATGACAGCTGTTTTCTCGATGCTTTGACATACCCCTCCATCACATTTTCTGCAACAAGCGACATGAAAAAGGCGGAAGGTGCTGAGAACACTTGCTACAGGTTTTTCGAAAACCTGAACGAACTAGTTGATAGACTCAGACATTTCATTGGTTTGCAACCAAGTGGAGATTTCCCGCACATTAACAAGATATCCTCAATCATTGGTGAACTGAAGGTCAGGAATTATATCGCATGATGTACTGAACTGCCTTCTTTTGAATTTGTAAAGTGAAAAATAAGACTATTTCTTTATAAATAATTGTGTTTTTAATTTTTTTAGGTGCATACTGTTCACCCCTCATAATTTTTTAGTGATTCTATTAGGACTCGAATATTGTCTGTCTCATATCAGTTGGCGAGATTTTGACAGCCAGTGAGTGGCCACTTGACGTATACGAAACAAACGAAGTGCCATTTACAAAGTCCTGTATCAGCTGATGCACGAAAGAACAAAAGTTAATATTACGTTGGCTATTCTGAGTGCACTGCCGACACACACCAGACAAGCAGAAAATACGCGAAAAGAAAGAGTTCCTAGTTCAATTAATACATTTTATTTTACGTGGTCACAAAATAGTGGTTGTTAGTGTTACAAACTAATCTTCGTGATAAAGTAGAGTTGTATAGGTATTCAAAATGAAATGCACAATAAAACGATCTGTATCCAAATGAAACGCAACTTCAAAACCTTTTTCATTTCGTATTCCCACTTTCCATCCATGCTTTCCATATGTGCTTGATATTAATTCTAAAAGCATACAGAAATATTGCATAATATTGTTGAATAATTTTTTCTAATAATTTGACAAAATATATTTCAAATTCGTGTCGTTCCGAGCCAGTAATAGAAGGAAAGTCAACTTTTAAAAATATGGGATCAAGAGGCGGGCCCACATGCTGCTACCTGTTGAGCAACGCAAACGGCTTACACCTCGCCCTATCATGCCATGCGCACCACATGTCGGCTCTTTCGCGAAGCATTACCAGCCAGAAAAGAATAACTTTCGTGTGTAATATATAACAAATTTATGAACAGATACCAATAGTTTCATTTTTCCACGAGCTCTGCATAATTTTTAGTGTCATATATTTCGTGTACATTAATTTTTATTACTAGTAATTTCTAATCAGCTGATAATCGTTTGTCTACGTAAATTATACGCTATATTGTTCTCCCAAAAACCCATTTTATTGTTTCCGTGTTGTTACTATATTGTATTAATAAAACGAAGAAAGTGGGACGCGCGTGAATAGTTTTTAAGTAATTCTTACGTTATTCCATGTCACATATTTCCAACTCTAACGGTTTAGTATCAGTAATAGCAGAAATACTGTTTTGCAATCAATAATCGTTGGTGAGTTGTTGGCGAATAAAAGTGCGTTGTCAATCAAGTTTCCTGAATTATTTTTAGTTCCAGTTATATTAGATATGACTTCCAAAGTGTGATATTAGCTACAACTACCGTCTCGCAAATGTTAACCCAAATTCGATGTCTCAGACAAATAAAAAAAAGAGTTAGCAAATAATTAATTTTTTGCAAGGTTTTATATTTTTACTTTTATAACGTACCCATTTTTTTTAGACAATGCCACTATATAAATACCTTAAAATTAGTTTAACAATACAGTAAAATGGCAAATGGATTAGCTGACAGCGTTTTGATAAAATATACAACCTCTACTTGACGCACCAGCTGATGACGAAAGATACATAACAGAAAAGTAAACATTTAGCGCTACTTTCGTTGAACAGTCAAAATCTTGCCAATTTACATTAGACAGAGAGTATCAATGTACAGAACCAACTACAGAATATTAATGAAGACCTAAGTATAAAAATTCATGGATAATGTACTACATACAAAAACATTAATGCAGCTGCCAAATACAAATGTGTGTAGGCAGCTGGCGAATGAATGAGTGAGTGAAGAGATTTGGGCGGTTCTTAACATCGTGGTTTCGAGAGCCGATGAGGGTGGTTGAGGTGAATATGGAGCTGCGCCGGAATTAGGAGAGCGGGGGAAACGGTAGATCCCCGAGATAACCCGCTGACCAGTGGCATCGTCTGGCACGATTTCCACATTTGAAAATCCGGTGACCCGGCCGGGGATTGAACGTGGTTCGCTTTGGTGGGAGGCGAGCAGGCTAACCGCTCAGCCGCAGCGTATGGTCCACTGCGAGACAAACATGACAAATTCTTGCTTCATTTGTTCTTGTATTGTCGTATTGATTTTTCTGTACCCATCCTGTGATTTCCTTTCATTTCTTCAACTATGCCGAAGTAATTCTTACAGCATCGCAGTGTGAGGAAACTGACTTAGCCCCACAACTGTCACGAGTTGCGAGAAAATCTCAATTGCGGTATTATCACATCTGTGAGTTATATCCATATCTGCTGACGGCTCTGTTCACGCAAGACTTATTGACTGATGAGTAGTTATACAGATGATTCGGCACCATCAATGCATATGTGCTGCAGCACCGAAAACGCACGCTACAAACGATCTCTCCACAGAGGTCGGCTCATTACTTTAATTTGAGTATTTTACGCATAATGAGAATAAGATAAAATCTTGAACAAGCAAATATTTCCAGAATTCATAAATCTCAGACATAAATTTATTACACACCAAAATCAAATGCATTCCAATATCATTTAAAATAAAATTAATATTCCGAAATCAAAGATTTTGAGGGTATACCCGAAATAGTTTTGTGAAACACAGACATTTGATATTATTTTATTGTGCTTATTGACAGTAAAATCTAATATACAAAAATATTTTAAAAAAATTAAATTTTTGAGATACTACTTTAATCTAGTGTAATGCAGAGTTAAAAAATATAAAACCTTCTCTTATTTGTAAAATTTCCATATGATATGTTTACAACACATTTGTGTTGCTTATGTGTAATTGATATCACAAAATTTAAGTGTTTAGATACTTTACTTTTTCCTCTTGGAGCTTAGATTTCACGCTCAACTAAACTGATGGAAAGGAAGTTCAACTTCGTATCTTCTGCAAGTAAAAATTGACCAGAGCTCAGCTCATACATAAATTCATTCAATTTAAAACTAAGGACTGTAGTGAAATACCACTAAAAATAGTAATGTCGCCCTAACCACTAGATGCCATATTTGGAGCTTAGCCTTGCAGGTAAGCATGCGCGTGCTTGAGGTTTCGGGGCACAGTCACGCCATGATATAAAGACATGTTTGCCCATACGTGATTACAGAAAAACTGGATGAAGTGTCCTACATAACCTCTCTAGAAGGGCTAATCTCTTTCTACACTAGTGGCGCTTGAACACCCACCACCTTCCTATATTTAAGTAGAATATAACTATGCTGGACACCGCCTTGTGCAATCTGCTATCTCCGCTGAAGGAGAATTACATCTCTTCCGTGTTCATTGGGCCTACTGATGACTTCTAGGCTAGTCCACTAGGCGGAACGTAGGATTACTGTGTACTCAAGCCATTTGGGCCCAAAGTCAAAATTTCAAGGCGAAAAAATCATTTATTGGCCATTGAAAACTTAGATTCTGGTGTAAAACTCAGAAGTGCCACGGAAACGTAAGTTGGAACGTGGGGCAATTAGTAGGCCCCAAAAGAGTAATTTTATACAGACATATTTACTGAGCTCAGACTCGTTCTGGCAGTCGCTGAAATTTCGCAGGGTGGAGATCTTTAAGGAGAACCCTCCCAATGATGGCCAGACGCAGTGAATGGTGACATACCTCTAGTACTGTCTTGGTCAGACAGTAGAGAGAAGGATAGCACCTCGGCCGGATCACGGATGTACTTGAGAGGGAGGGTGTCTGTGATGATGTGGAAGACCCCCAAATGCATACGACTGGACCAAGTATGTGGTAAACTGTCGTGTTAGCTGGCAGTTAATGTGTGGATTGAGCGTATATTAATTTTTGCTGTCGGTTACTATACGCAGGTTAGTCCAAACACAAGAGATTGTGTTGTGTAGGTCACATGACTTTGCGGATTTGCACCTGCGCGCAGATAGAGCGAATGTATTGTATTAACGTTTGCGCCAAATGATACTGTGCCCGAAGGCCAGCAACAACTTTCGTTGTAATATTACGATTCGTTCATGGTGATATTTTTTTTTTAATGAGCGTGTGTTTATAAACATACATATTCCGTAGCTGTTGGATAGTTACGCACTCATATTAAAACCACATTATAACGGTTTTTGGACAAACCAATAATTTAAAGTATAAACATTTATGCAGCGAAATTATATTTTCTACACAATGAAACTAGCTGTTTTTTCAAATAATTGAATGTAAGGGAATATTTATGATTTTTGGTATAAAATATTTTTCTACATACGTTTTGAAATGTGTTTCAGCTTCTCAATATAAATCCTTGTAAATAGCTTTTTTATTATGTTTTTTGTTTGTGTTTTGCAAAAAACTCAAATACTTTTTTAAAGAATGATTTTGCAGAAATTACATATTATATTATTTTCTGGAAATGGAAAGACACACAACGTTTTCAAGTTAAATGTTACTGAGCAAAAAAGAAATACCCTTCAACGCTGTTACGCCCGTATTAAGTTTGTCCAATGGTATCCTCACGGGAGTAAACCTGGATACATTACTAAGAAACGCAATTATGTTAACAATGGCAAGAGTTTTGCGAAGAGAACTATCAGCCCGGCGTCTGCAGAGGATGTTCGCTAATGCGGTATGCATGTATGATCTCAGTTTGCCAAGTCTTGGGTTGCACTTCGACTGGATGTAATTAAGGAGTGCTTTTAACTTGGTGTTTTCCTACTTCCTTTATACATACACCTCTATGAAGTTCCCTAATTGTAAGAGTCATCTTCTCCCTTTTTATAACATCCGTTTTCTGGCCTTACTTTTTTGCTAAGCTCATGAAAACCAAGTGTCATAATGTAAAATGTTCAATTGTATTTTTAAGATGCTTTACTTATTTGTATAATGAAGGTAAACATAAGAGAATATTATTTCAGTCTTTAAATGTGTTCAAATACATATTTATGAAACTATTTACGGCTTTGAGGTAATTTCGCTTTTCCCATTTTAGCATTAATCGTTAGTTAATTAGTCATCGTAAATCACAAAATGTACTCTGTGTTATCGAATGCGTTTAATGTTTAAACTTAACTGGCGTGTTTCACGTAATGTGTGTATTTTTATTAAAAAGAGTAACTTGTTATATTTATAATTAGCTAAAAATAAATGTTATTAGATTTTAGTTAAATATTTTATTGGGCATACCACTAAAAGTAATATTGTTACAATGCCTTACAACTAGGCAACATAATATTTAGTAATGGTTGCGTTTATATATATATATATATATGCGTGTGTGCGTGTGTATGCATAATATTTGGTAATGGTTGCGTATGTATATATATATATGCGTGTCTGCGTGTGTATACATAATATTTGGTAATGGTTACGTTCCTTATTATATGGCAAATTAAAGAATATTTACTAAAATTTAAAATAATTAGCTGAAAAAGGGAAAATAGCCGTACTTGAACAGCATATATCTTTTTGTGCTTCCATTGATTGTGTGCTTCG